>LOJH01000754.1:36096-46531 GCA_001685095.1 Ellobius talpinus
TCCAACTTCCAAAATTCAAAAATATACCTCTTAAGATAGCTTTCTGGCAGACTGAATTACGGGAATGTTTTTTAGTACAAAGGCCAAATGATTTTTCACAATTCACTTAATAATTTTAGCTTTCCTGTTGTATGACAAATGACCATAGGGAAAGTTCATTCTAAACTACATAAAAAAATGCCTGTGGGAACTGCTGGAAGGTGAACAGTAAATAGCCCATTTGTACAACTCCCCTCTCTCCCGTTTCCTCAAAAATATCTATTCTTAGTTGTTTAGGTTTTTAACATTTTTTAAAATGAGAAAATTTATGCAACTAAAAAGCAAAGAGCCACTGGATAAAACTTTTGTTTGACATTGTTTGGTTGGTTTATAATTTTGAGACAGAGTCTCTTACAGTCCAGTCTGGACTTAACCTTGCTATTCAGCACAGGATAGCTTTGAAATCCTCATTTTCCTGCCTTTACCTTCCAAATTACCAGCAAATACCTCCCCATGTCCAAATAAAAACTCATTGAAGAATATACCCTTTTACAATGCGGTAGCCCAAGGTAGGGCTCGATATACAAGAGGGCTTCTCTTCTAAGGAATATAACATGCAACAAAGAAAGGCAAAAAAGTAAGAAAAAAAATTGACTAACCTAACCCACCTGAGCTCGGCTCACAGGGGTCAATATCCTCATCATCACTGGGACACTCTGCTGAGGCCACAAGGATGTCATCTGAGGTCTGCAAAGGAATCACAGTAGGCAGGTTAATTTAAAGTGTCATAAGAGATTGTCTCTGTCTCATTTACAAGTGCAACACAGTTGTGTTTACATTACAGGCTGAGAAGCTAAATTCATTATTTTTCTTCCCCGAGACACGAGATACAGAGCTTACACTCACGAACATGTTTCAGACCTCTCATGGAATTGTCTCCATGTACAACAGATCTTGATTACAACTTATTGACATGTGGACATGGAAATGGTGATCTGTAACTAGTAGACACCCGACGATCCAGCTACCATGAGACACTACAGGCGGGAGCACGCAGATGTTTAAAATATCCTGGCAGAAACAGACGATTTGAGACTGATTATAGCCCTGGAGAGCTACAATGTATGCACCAGTAGGCTTTATGCATACTTGTGCTTGGCTTCTTCAAGCAGAACAGCCATAGCACTTGATACATTTGTGAACAGGTAGTTCAATAAATCATTGAGATGTAGGTTGTCATCATTGGGAAACACAGATTAGATAGAAAATTACATGTACTTTTTAGATGCAAAATGAAGCAAATATAGTTCATTTAAGATATCTTCATTTTTTAAAATTTTATACTCAAATATCATTTTTACAATGTTCAGACAGTAGATGCTGTTTCCTCATTGTGCTTTCCATCGTCAAGGTTTCATAGTAAATAAAACGTGTGTGCAGAATTGGCTGGGAAATGGTGACCATTTCCTCTGTGACATTATAGTTGCTTCGCTGCACTTACAGCCAAAAAGATAACTGTCACTGTAATAAAAACCAGAGTGTGTAAATCCTAGCAGTTAGTAACATAATCAACACACTGGCAAGCATCAAAGGTTGCTCTTTACTGCCACTTACGTGCAGTAATAAACTCAGAGGAGTTACTGCATGGAATTTGTGAAGGTTTACATCAGATTGGGCTGATGCTAAGGTAAAACAGACCAAATCCATGGTGCAAATCACATTTGCAGAATGTTCAGGAGATTTCGGCGACTCAGAAGATTCTTGAGAGTAAAACGGTGCTGTCATTTAACAGGAACTGGACTAACACTAAAGTCATTAGGAGTCACAGTATTG
This sequence comes from Ellobius talpinus, assembly GCA_001685095.1. Lineage (NCBI taxonomy): Eukaryota > Metazoa > Chordata > Mammalia > Rodentia > Cricetidae > Ellobius > Ellobius talpinus. The sequence goes on from LOJH01000754.1 coordinate 37,909, forward strand.
TCAGGAGATAAAGATTTAAAATCAATTTTAAGAAAACTGGAGACAAGGAGGGAGGGACTTCAATGCCTAATAAGGTTTAAAAATCTTTCAAACCCAGAGTCTTTAGTCCATAAAGCAAATTCTTTTCCCTTGTTGATTCTTTGCAATATACCTTGAAATAAAAACAAGTCTGTAAGCAGCATGTGGGCACGGGTTCATTTTGTTGTGCTCCTAATTCTTAAGAGTTTCGGGATTAATGCACTCCCCACCCCCATGTAATTTTAAAGAAGGAATTTCAAAATGCCAGATTTTATGGAAGCATGGTTGTTCACAGAGAAAGGCCTCAGGCGGTGGTGTGAACAAGCATAGTTGTTCACAGAGAAAGGCATCAGGCAGTGGTGTGAACAGCACTTTACCTCTCATTGACATGAATTTTACCAAAGACCCATTGGGCTTTTAGCACAAGTTCATCTTGCCAAATAGCACCCATATGGGTGATTTGGTATCATGAGATTGAATTAGGCGTCCTTCTGTGCAATCAATCCACTATATCCCAGAGTAGATAGTGGGCTTTTTCCTAGGACCAATATTTAGCAGGAAACTCTTATCCTTACTCAGAATGGGAACTCTTTCAATATAATCAAAATTAAATTAATAATCACAGTTATAAGAGAAGTTTACATTTTCATGAAGAATGCTAAATGTATCCATGCAGCCAATAACTGTCACTATTGCAATGCTTTTGATTTGATAAGGGGAGGAAGAAATGAACATATTCCTTAGGTCAGTTGTTCTCATCCCAATAGTGATATTGCTTCTACATCTCCTCCTGCATCTGGAGGGACATTTGGTGATATCTGGAGATATATGAGCTTGTTACTGCTGGGATATTGGTGCCAGGCTGTTTCAATGGGTATCTATTCATTAGAGACTTGGGGTGCTTTGAAATGGTCTGACATACACTTTATGACTCATTCAGCAAGAATTATCAAAAGTGATAAAATTAGGGAACCCTGCTATTTAAATATAATCATTGACTATGCTTTATTTTTCTTATCTAAAAAATGATGAGTGTAATATACATTGATTTTAAGAAACAAACCAATACATGGGAAGCACTTAGAATATGATCCCATTGTGTTAATGAAACTTTCAACATTATCAACAAAATTTTAATAGTTCATAAAGATGGAACTGTTTTAATTAAATCACTTTGAACTATATTTATAAATAGTATAGTTTCCAATTTTTAAGGAAAAATTATACATACAAATTATTTTCAAATGGAAGATTCATGTTAGCAATTATATTAAAATTTGAGAGTTATATTCAGTAATATTTAAGCTTCTGTCTTTATAGTCTCAGTTCAAATAATTACTTAAGCAAACAAGTATAAATGAGGAGGACTGCTTATGAAAATGACTTCATGACTACCTATGTACAGGTCCTTAGACACTGTTCTATGCAGGCTAGTTGCTTAGGTAATTTAGGTAATGCAAATCAATCTACTTAAAGCTATTTTCTTTAGGGATAGTTCCATTTTTTAAACAGAAAATGTTGTAATTGTCTCAGTTTCACTTTTCATAAAACACTATGTACAATACAAAGTCTTATAATAGTATCTTGTGTAGCTCCCTTACAGTAAAATGAATCACCAGGCAAATATGCATCTTTTATAAAAATAGATTTTAGGTTTCAATGTACTTTACTGGTATAGCGCATGTATATTTTTGATTGTTTATATACAAATACATATATAATATATACATATCATTATAAACTAAAAACAAGTGATCCTTTTGTGAGTGGAATTCTTGAATTAATAGATTCCTCTACTGAAATCTCCACGGTATGAAAAATCAGGAAGCAGCTCAAGAAAGGAGAAAACAACCCCTCAAATTTCATTCAGGAGGTTAATTTAACCAAACAGTTTTCTAGCCAAAGTGGTGTATTTGAAATTTAGTTCACTGTGCTTTGAGCTACCTCTCTGTAACTTATTATTGAGAGTGTGGTATTAAAAACCTCAGATCTGTCACATTAATCAATTCTGTTCTTTAGCAGTCTTTTGCTTGATGTTTATTACCTTTTTCAGAGAGTCAACCCACTGTAAAAGCCAGAATAGCTATCAAGCAAAAGTCTTAGCCTTATGCAGCAGTAGCAGTCCATTTAGATAAATACCCTAACTGCATTTAATCACTCACAGGTCAAAGAATCATGCTGATGCTCCCTCATAGCGAGATGGCTGTGCCTGAGCATGGCATGCTTCTATTGCTATTTCAAAAGTCCACAAAAACTAGGCCTCCATACCTTTAGTCAAAGCAACATGGAAAGAATGTGAGAAATAATCAAAACATAATCTATCATGTTCTGCACCTGAACATATATGTATAAGACTTGGGGAAATGTAGTCAGGAGCCACGAGCACAGTTTACCTAAAAGTTAAGGGTACCAGGGGAGACTACTTGATGGTTTACAAACTATAATGACACTGACTCTCCTTTTCCACAGGGAGTTTTCCCTCACCCCATCATTTGCAGTATATATGCTACTTGCCATAAAAAAAACAACCCACACAGCTCAAATGTGTTTGTGGTTAAAAAAGCTAGATGGTGAGTGAATGAACAGATTTTGTGTCCCTGCTAAGAAGAACAAGATTTCTAGATGTCATTTTCATGGTGCGTGTTTGTGCGGAGCACTGGTCCATGTCAGTAAAGACACGTACATGAAACGCCAACCAGAACAACAAACATGCTTGTGAGAAAAAGGGAAAATTCCAAGTGTGTAGTCCAGATACCTTATTGAATCTAAACGTTCTTTCCAAACTGCAATAGTTTATTCTTCTGTATATCATACATATACGTACACATATACACACGCATCTATATAAACCTAAAATGTAAATGGAAGAGCTGCTGCTATTTGTGTCATAGAAGTACTTGCTAAAACAACAACACAACCAGAACCTACCCATGTGCATATTCATTTACCCAGTTTGAATATGGGAACTTCGCTATTCATGAATATTTATGACAAAGCTTACACACCTCTGAAAATAGCCAGCTTTCCCATTTCTTTAATGTTCTTTTCCAATTGATACCCGAGGCAATTACAAAAAACTGACCGTAAATCATCTCTCTGCCTGGGGTGAAGACAGACTTGAAAGCTATTCCATTTTCTCCAAGAATTTTTCAGTTGCTTAAAATGTAGGGAACGATTTCAGAACAGTTAAAGTGGGACTGAGTAGCAAGGCTCCAGCATGGTGAAGAGACTTACTCACATTAACACTTGACACTAGTGGTCATAACAGGCAGTGTGGACACATGTGCATAACATTGCAGCCAGTGCATTGTTGGGAAGAGAGAACAACATTGGCTCCCACCTAATGAACAGGTATCACCGTTTCAGCTAATTTTATAACGCAATAAAACCTTCAAGGAAGAAATGAGGTGTAAGAAAACTTTGAAACTAAATTATTGCTTTTAAATAAAACGGCACATCTCTTTTATTATTTCTTTGAACTACTGTTGGCTTTTACTCTCATATTGTATTTACAGTTTTAGTGTAAGCATATTTGGAGGATCAGAAAGGTATCTCAAAAATATATTTCTCAATTATCAGAATTTGAGGGTGTAAGACCTTCAAATCTTATTGGTAGTGAAACACAGGTGAAGGAAGAGAAACTAGAGAATGGTAGTTCAATGTCCCCATTTTATTTGCTTTGTGGACAATTCACTTTTTGAAGCGATTTAGGCTATTTCCAAATTAAATACTGACAGATGTTTACAAATGTAAATTGAGGCTTTTTGATGGTGTTGAAATGAATCTCTAGCCCCATTATTGAGAATGAATAGACTAATTAGTCACACAGGTTAAACTGAAAATCCTTTTTGGTAATGAGGCCAAAACATAATTTATTACTGTAGCATGCCAGCGGTGGATAGCTTCAATCAACAGAATTCCAAAATCCTTGATTTCACTGTGGGCATGTAACATGTCAAGAAACAAAACAATGAGTCACTGAGTATTCACAGATTTTCTTGTACTGAGACAGACTTTAGTAATCATTCATGTAAGCTCTTCATATTATGCAAGAAATCTAGAACCAGAAAAATATTAAAACGTAACCACAATTATATGTCTCATTAATGAGAGTATCTACACCTGCAGTAAATGGTAATTATCTCTTACTCCAGACATCTATCCATTCAACCATGCATCCATACATACATGTATCCACCCATCCCAAGCCATTGATTTGAAGGAGCTTACAAAGATGCATGATAAAATTAATTTAAAACAAGTGAAAATATGGCAGAGGGAGAAATATCACAGTATGAAAAAGAAAACACTGCAATTATTAAAAAAGAGTTACATATACAAGGAGACACATGTGCAGCTGTTTTATTCTTTGGAAGGGGATCAAGCAGAAAAAATAAAGACACTAAGGGGAGAAAAATATAAACTCTAGACTTCTACTTTTGAAAGTCCTATTATAAAAATCTTTATTTCAGCACATGTGTTGTTTTACTTTTTACTTCTATGTTTTAAAGTTTTAATTTTCCTATTTTATGTAAATAAGTTGTTTGTCTGTATGCATGTATATAATTATCAAATGTGTGCTTGATTCCCATGGAGGTCAGAAGAAGGCCTTAGAGCTTACAGGGAATTATGAGCTGTCCTGTTGGTATTGGGAATTGCACTGAGTCCTCTTGAAGAGCAGAATGTGCCCTTAACCATTGAGGTGGTTCTGTAACCCCTATTGTTTTTAAGTAAATCCAGAAAATTATTCATTTACTTGTACCTATATTAAAGTTTAATATTTTTCTAAGAACTCTCTGAACATAAACATGTAACCAAATTCTTGGCACAGAGGGCAAAATAGTGAATTATTGAATCTTTACTGTCTTTTAATTTACTTGAATAGCAATACCAACATATACTATTTTTCCCACTAAAACTTTAATGAAAACTCATTCAACTTCCAAAGTTTTTCTTACTTACTCCTGTCTTCATAACATTATTGCTAATGAGATATTTCTTATTGTTTCTCAATCATCACTAGAAATCTGTCAAGTTATCCTTTATTACATCCTTGGAATAAAAAAAAGAACTGATAGTTTATAAGTAATGCTATTTTTTTCTTTAACATATTCTAAACATGAGTTATTGATCAAGTTTGCATTATTTTCATGATTATTCTTGATCAGAAATTCAAAAATTAATGGAGTAGGACAGAGCCAGGAGCAGTGAGTTAGCTAAGACTTCTTATTGTGTGAGAGGAAAGTAGGTCTTGTCAAAGCCTGTGTCCTCTAAACAGAGCTTTAACCTAGTGTGGTATATAATAACCTCTGTAACACACAACACTTGGGAAATGGAACAGCAAGTGTTAGGGATATGACTAGAAACAATGATTGCTTAGTAGAAAGTTCTTGTTCTGATTTTATTGGAATCTATCAGTTGAATATAAATAAGGTCATCAATCACTATCCCCAAATAAGCCTGCATTTGAAAACAAAATCTAGCAAAAAAAATCATTGGTCAATGATGGAGAATGTCATAATGGTGTTTTGTTTGCTACCAGGAGAATTCATCCTTTACTGGTTCTAGCTGTACTGACATGCTCAGCTCTTAACTTGACTAATACTTCACTCTCATGGTCCACACTGTCTTATCAATGTGTAGTGAGGATGTGGCAGTGATAAAACACCTACATTTACTATCTACGAGGTTGACCAGTGTTGCCCAGATTTTAGTTCAAAATCCAAGTCTCATTTCTGGTCTCATAAATAATGTCCATTGTCTTGAATTACTTCGTGTATTCTAAGCACATGAATTTGCATACTTGCACATGCACATGCTCACACATACAAATTTATTATACACCTATAATATATGTATTGATATGGCTACATATCTAAGTATTTATATACATGAATCATAATAGTTCACCTATCTAACCAAATATGATTGCTAATGCCTGTAACCCCAGCACTGGGTAGGCTGAGGCTTGAGACATTCTAAAATGGCTTAGGCTGTCTCAAAGAAACAAAACTAACAAAGAGTAAACAAAAATAATATGAATAGTTTCCCTATCCCACAGTTATATATGTAGGAATCAAATTTGATGTGCAAAAACATTTTGGAAAGCAGGGGAGCACTCACAATCCTGTCTTTATATGCTTGTGATGCCTATTCTTTGCTGTCAACTTGATTATACCTGGAATTAGCTAATTTTTTTTACAATTAATAAAATGCTGCCTTTGAATCTTGCATGAGAGTAAGGATGATCCTGTGGAGTGTTGCAGATGACAGCCAAGCATCCTCTTTATTGGATACATTCCCTTTTCACCCAGCAACCTCCTATCATGTCAGTTAAGCAGGGTCTGTATCCCTTACTCCAGTTGGTTCTTCACATGAGGCTGATCACTGGGGCAGCATACTTTTCCCCAAGATCAAATTCACTGTAGCATTGCTTATGTAGGTCATATATTTGATAATTAATCAATGAATTAAGAATACAGGCCTGGCAACAAGGTATTCTTTTTCCCTACAGCACTAAATACACAAATTGAGAGATAGTTAAGTCCTAAGTCCTGTTATGCAATATGGTATCTACAGTGTTTAAATAAAGCGAGAAATGGAGGGTATCAGTTAACAGCACTATTAAGTGAGAAGAGCAAAGGGGAGGAGGAGGGAGAGAGGGGGAAAGGGAAGTGAGAGGGAGAGAGAGACAGAGATTCTCTCAGGACAACACACACACACCAATGCTCCATGGTATTGTGGTTGTGTCTGTAGTTATAGTAGACATGACTTGTATATTTGCTGTATTTATTTTAAAATGTGCCAGTGAAATCTTATGAGACAATGAGCAAAATTTTGGTAGGTTAAAATAGAAAAATATATCTTGAAATGCAGAATTTTGAGTACTGCTTAGATGAATTTTATTTTACTTCAAATACCTCTATATGTCAGAGTACACACCTATATTTAAGCAATTAAATAGAATTGGCTTAAAATCTTATCACTACTTACAATTCTGGCACATTTTCTTTAAGTATCTATATAGATAAAAAAATTTATGAAAACAACCATTGTTATGTGCAAGGAATTTTGAAAATATAATTTTATAAATAGTATTTTATCTTCCCTTTAAAATTGCAAGAAATATTACCAGTGACATTTGAATTTTTTGTTATTACTTCAGTAAGAATATTTTTCCTTATGGTCACCTATTCTAATTTCACTACAATTCTTTTTGCATCCAACCGTGTTTGTCTCCATTGCTCATTTGTGACAGCTCATTAAGTCTCAAAATAAGAATGAGAGAGTATAGATTATTTTCCAGAAGTATATCCCCTAAGACTTGGAGCTAAGCATTGAAGTGAAAATTCACACCTTCCAAAGATTTTACCTATTGTGTCAAGTTTCCGGAAATGACAACGAAACTTTATATCTAGTTTTCTCATTATGCCCATGGTGGGAATTTAAAGTAGGGAAATAAGAGAGAAGACCAACTGAAGTTACATGGGAGACAAAGCTAAAAGTGTCTCACACTGAGCTCATCTGCCTACTTTGTGAAGCATCTTGTCCTTCAGGAAAGTACTATGATAAAACCCATTTTAGAAAGGAATTGGGGTGGGGATGAATAATAATTCTCTCTCCTTTTTCTCATTCAATATCCCTTAGCCACTCTTGTCTCCGACAGATTCTATTGCAATAGTTTTACATTAATGAGCTTTTATTTTATTGCATGGAAACTATTCCTTTCTGTTTTTCTTCAAAATCTAACAATAAATTTAAAGTTTTATTTTCTTTTTGAGATGAAAATTATATGGCAATAAGGACTGGCTGACACAAGTCATTAAAGTCAGACCAAGAAATAAATGTACATTCAAGTGCCGTCATGCAGTTTATTTCCGTTGATTCTTGTGTGAATTTACACATTCATTAATTCATTCATCCAGAGTAATGTGTTATATTTGTGAGTACCAAAGAGTTCTGCAGTGGAAAACATTACTGATACTTTTCTGGCTTAAATATTTATCATATGGTGATTGAACATGCAGTTGTTTCTTTTCAGTTTTGAGGGAGCATCTATCCTTTTGTGGATCAGGCAATTAATCATTCACACATTGAAGGTTGCTTTTCTAGTGCCTGTTATAATACTTAGCAATAGGTTGCAAATATCTGACCAGTGAACCAAACATTATTTCAGCCTGCATAAAACATATAAGTGGTTTCCTAGAGAAATTAAGTGCTTTTTCTAACCGCTATATGATTTCAGATATAATTCAAGCACTTAAAAATTTTACACAAGTAATTTCAAATGTGGAGCTTGATGAGAGCAAAGTTGTTCTATGATTCATGAAAAATTGTCACTTATAAAAGGAAGAAGCATGACAATGTTAATTTCTTTAGAAAACAATGACTTTTTCTTAATCATTAAAAAACAAAAAAAGAGATACCCTTTGTTTTTATTTTATGAACAAGTGATTTACCTGCATGTGTCTGTGAACCATGTGCATGTGATGTCACTGAAAGCCAGAAGAGGGCATCAGATGCCCTGCCATGCTGGGACTGGTGGGGGAGAGAGGGAGACAAAAGTGGGGGAGAGAAAGAAACAGAGACAGAGGCAGAGGCAGAG
>LOJH01000755.1:0-21516 GCA_001685095.1 Ellobius talpinus
TTTCTTCTTCTTCCTTTTTTGTTGGTATTCATGTATATATTATTTAGGCTGGGATTGAAGCCAGAAGCTTCCTCCTTCGTGCTAGGCAAGTGCTCTACTGCTGAACACTCCCAATTCCTTTCTGTTCTTTCTTGATTTATCTGCCTTTGTAGACTGACACCTGCATTCTGGTGTCGGACACCTACCATGACCTTCATACTGAGTTCTAATGTCACCTCATGCCTATGGCGTACCCAATATGTATGCTCCTTTTGCGCACTTGGAAATCAGATGACGGGATGTTTATCAGCATTCCACAGAGGAGGGATTTAGTCTAGACATGTGATTTATAAAAGATCACAAAGCTCTGAAGCTTAAACTTAGTCATTATGTCCAACCCCCTCTGGAGGATGGGAAGTTGCCGTCCCACTCCACACAGTTCCCCTAGGCTCCAGGCCTGTCTGGAGCACTGGCTTTCAGGGGTTGGGTTGCATTCACGTTCAGTCCTATGCTGTTCTTCTGAGGGCCCTGAACCTCACTCCGCTGGACCATCATATGCTTTGTGGGCAGGGAGTGGAGAAAGGGAGCGAGAGTGAGCACAAAAGAGTGAGAGAGCACACAGACTGAGACATTGTGGGCTTTGCTTTCTTGTGGTGATGAGGTGAGCGAGCTCTTACATCTGTTTTCAGACCCCGTCCCCCCAATACCAGGCTTGTTTTTACTAAGCCAGTGCACCTTTTCTTTGTAATTCATGTCAGTTTCCCTCACAGCCACCTGCACAGGCTCCCGCACTCTCTCTGGCTTGCTCTCAAGGCCATGAGTCTGTGCTTTGTGTACTTGCCGTTCTCGATAACCCTTTCTAGGATTTAATGTCATTAAAGATGCTATTCATCAGCCTGCCTTTGTCTGAGATGTCTGTGCTGGCAAGCAGGCAGCGAGGAGCAGTCGTGTTCTCCCCAGCCCAGATGCAGGGTAGCTGGGGGGGCATTCAACCGAAGCGCATTCCTACCATGATTTGGCAAAGAAAGAGCTACTGAGATTACTGGAATAATCCTGGCTTCTGACCTGGATTCATCAGCTGAATCTAGGGCCTCATGATTGGAAAGGACCTTAAACTCTGCGGTCCTCCTTTGAAATTTGAAGGAAGCACGGTAATAGATAATTTAAGGTTTCGGAATGCTAAGACTTCCAGGGAACAACACATAGCCTTGTTCTCCCATTCACTCGGGCAAGGACTGATGTCTATACACACGCTTAGGCAACACACTGTCTCATTGTGAGCGACTCTTCACTCATGTCCCGACTACAGCTATAGGAGGTGACCTGGCTACAGCCTCAGGAGGTGACCTGGTTACACCCTCAGGAGGGTCACCTGGCTACAGCCTCAGGCGGTGTCCTGGCTACAGCCTCAGGAGGTGACCTGGCTACAGCCTCAGGAGGGTTACCTGGCTACAGCCTCAGGAGGGTTACCTGGCTACAACTTCAGGACAGTGACCTGGCTACAGCCTCAGGAGGTGACCTGGCTACAGCCTCAGGAGAGTTACCTGGTTACAGCTTCAGGACAGTGACCTGGCTACAGCCTCAGGAGGGTTACCTGGCTACAGCCTTAGGAGGTGACCTGGCTATAGCCTCAGGAGGGTTACCTGGCTATAGCTTCGGGACAGTGACCTGGCTACAGCCTCAGGAGGTGACCTGGCTACAGCCTCAGGAGGTGTCCTGGCTATAGCCTCAGGAGGTGACCTGGCTACAGCCTCAGGAGGTGACCTGGCTACAGCCTCAGGAGAGTGACCTGGCTATACCCTAAGGAGGGTGTCCTGGCTACAGCCTCAGGAGGGTGACCTGACTACAGCCTCAGGAGGTGACCTGGCTACAGCCTCAGGAGAGTGACCTGGCTACACCCTCAGGAGGGTGTCCTGGCTACAGCCTCAGGAGAGTGACCTGGCAAAGGAATTGCTGCCCATCAGTTACTAGGGTGCATCTGGAGATTCACCTGGCCACAAGGAAAATTCCTACCCTCCTATCCAAATTCCTGCTCTCCTATCCAAACTGGCTTCCCAGTACCTCTGGGCAAACCCTCCACTGGTATTCCATTGCCCTCACTGCCCTGCGTGTCTTCCACTTGACCAGTGGTGACTGTCTCCCCCGGAGTGGCAGGATCGAGGTAACTAGCGAGGGAAGGAAAAGCAAAGGAAAGGAGCTAGAGGGGCCAGGCTGGGTGATCTGGAGTTTTCCTGAGGTTGTGCCTTTTGAGAGGGCTTTAACTTTGAGAGGGACAGGCCTTGGTGACTCTACCCACGTGGAGTCCTGTTTTCCTTTGTTTCATGCGCTTATTCCACCCAGAAGAGCTTACACATTCTTTGTACTGCGCATGACCCAGCGGAGTGCTTCAGGTTTACTCACCTGCTAGTCTCCAGGTGCAGGCCCTCGTGGTGAGCTAGGAGCATCAGGTAGGCCAAGAGAGTTCCTTGTGCTAAGCGTGCTCTGTCTGCGGTCCTGGGCTAGAGGACATGGATGCACCTTCATGTACCTGACCATACAACAAGAACCCTTTGTCTTCCCGACAAGGCTGGATTTAGTTAATCCTAGTGCAGCTGAAAGGCACTGTGCTTTAACACTTGATAATTAAAATTCTAGTTGGTGAATTCCAGCAGTCAAGGGACCAGGGTAACTAGAATATTAAACTGCAGCTGCAGTGGTGCTATTGCTGCATCCCTTTGCAGACTTTCTCATGCACCTCTGAGACCCTCATTCCAACTCCTCACTGTAGATCCGAAGTCCTGTGGTTTAGTCAGTGTGTGTGATGTGGAGAAACGAAAGACAGTGTCTTCGAGTCCTCCCAGGGGTAAGATTTATGGAGAGCAGAGCCTTTGAGATCTCATTTTGTGTCCCTCATTACCGAAAACAACGCTTGGGAGGGGAGACAATTTGAGGGACTGTATGCCGAAGTGGGCATCAGCTGGAGTGTCAGGATTTATTCAAGTCATGGAGCAGCCTGGGAAAGTGGCTGCTCACTGCCTTCTGTGATTAATAAAGAAGTCACTTTATCATCGGGCCTTTGAATCTGCCTTTAATGGCTTCAGCAGTTGGTTTTGATTTCTGACTGGGTGTGGCCACCTTACTAAAAAGAAGGAGACCCCAGTGGGCAGGAAAGGGCATCTTCAACCCTGAAGCACAGGTCAGGTGTTTTTCAGTTCACTTCTGTGAGAGGCAGACCAAGTGGCCAAACACACGCAAGAAGCTTCTGTCTGCCGAGCGGAGGCTGCTGCCTTTGACCTAGTCCTTTTGTAGACTGTGCAGGGACTCTAGGGACATGCTCCTTTTAGTGAAGAAGATATTTTGAAGGATATTTAAAATGTAGGTATTTATTTATTTACCCTGTGTATGCTGCACATGTCACAGTGAGCATGTGGCAGCCAGGGATGATTCTGTCCTTCCACTGTGGGGTCCAGGGATTGAACTCAGATTGTCAGGGTCTGTAGCAAGTGCTTTAACACACTGAACCATCCTGACGCCTGATTCCTGCCCCCCCGCCCACCGATTATATAAAAGTAAATATTTTAATAACAAAGAAGAAATCAACAAATATCCATTTTGTTTAAGATAGCAGAGACCTTCAAGACTTGTTCCTTGATTTGAGTACTAACCTCTAGCGAAGGTCTCATATCTTATTTTCTTCTTCCTTTTAATCTAATTCACTTGAATATTTGTGAAGAACCAATAACGACAAATACTTAATTTCACCAAGCCTTACAATGATGAAGATCTGAATCACAATGGCAATTTCTTGTTATCACACATTGCATTCTAGCATTCTCAACACAGTTCAGTTCATGGGCAGCCTACACTCAGGAAGGCAGGGCAGCTGAGACTCTTAGTGCACCCGCAGGAAAGGCAGAGAAATGTGGCCCTCCTCCTGGAGCCTCAGAAGAAAGAAGAAGCTTTCGTCGACAGAATTTCCTAGTACTTCCCCCTGTATTTCAAACTGATAGCAACGTCCTGGGGTCTGTTCTAGTCATGAAGAATTGGTGGCTTCTTAGATGAGTAGAAAGGGCAAAGAGAAGATGCTGGATGTTAGAACTAGAAAAACCTTGTCCATCCGTTTTCAATCTTTGTTAATGAGCTCTTTAAGAAGCGTTCTATGGACATACACACATATTTGGAAATAGTTCTAATTTTAAATTATTAGCAGTGGTTGTTTCCCCCATCTCTATAAACAGAGCCATGTAGAAGAACTGGTTTGTCAGTTCACTGCTCATTTGCTAGCTCATTGGTTCTTCATCAATTCATCATTTAAGTTGCTATTTTCAGCCAGTCGCTGTGCTGGACAGGAGGGTACAGAGGTGACTGTGAAGCCACAAAGTGTGCTAAAATGTCCCCAACCACACTGGACCTTTTATTTTCTAGACGATTTATGGCTTCGCCACCATGATATATGTTCTATTTTTAAAAAATTTAACTATTTTAAGTATGCAGAAATAAACACAAAAATAACAGAGCCCTTTCAGATCCAAGCATGCTTTTTTCCTCTTTAGATAATTGCTCAACTAAGTTTGATGTCTTCTCATTCCTGTGTGTGTTCCTATATGTATATAAACCTATTACCATTGCATGCCATTTCTCTACCAGTTCAAAGTTTCATATAAAAAAATGAATATACTGGGCTCATCCTTCCATATCTTGATTTTATTACTTCAGTATTATGCTTTTGATATAAAATTTATTAATTTAGGGTCTACGACTTAATCCTGGAAATTGTTTTACTTGCCATGGGATAGCTTGGCTATTATAAGACCATGTCACCATTATGTGCCGTTCTCTCCTATTTCTTCCTGTGTAAAAACAGTGCTGCACAAAAAGTTTTGTAACAGTGAGGGGTGACATCTCTAGCTAGAATTAGAATAGAGAATGCATATCATTGGCCAGTATCAAAATTTGTGGACTGTCCTCTGAGGGTTTTGATCCACCGTGAATGATTTTCTGCAACAGATAAGCTCCTGCTGCCCTTCCCCCCCCTATAGTTTATGGTGTTGGATGGATTTAGACGTTTTTGTTTATTGGATGACCAATTGAAATTTGTATATATGAAGATAGGCCAAAAGAAAAAAAATTAAAAAACAGTGAAAAAATGGAGACATGCTCCTCTCTTTCCCAGACTAGCTCCATAGTAAGAGGATAGGTGTGAGTGTCTGGCTGAGAGGCCATCCTCATCAAATCCTCGTGATGGTCCAGGCAGCCTGTCATGCATCTGTGACACAGAACACATTATACACCATTCTCAGGGAAGTGATCCAAAGGCACAGGACGTAGGAGGCAGATGGCAGGGGGATGGGTGGCAGGAGACAGTATCCCAAATTTACAGTGACTTCATTGTGTTGGGTGAAGACCAGAGGGCCCTAGATCTGCAGTCCAGCCAAGGCTGCTGCCTGCTTCCCTCTGGGCATTAGTGTCCACCTCTATAAAGTGAGCTGTTGCATCAGGCACCCTTCATGTTCTGGTTTTCTTTTTCCGATATCAGCATTCTATGTTTCTAAATGGCACTGTCCCTCGGTACTTCAAAAGGTTTTGGAACTATGAAAACTCAGTTTATCTTCAGGACAGAGGAGGTCTGCGCAGAAGCAACCGCTCAGCAAAGAAGAGTTAAACATGCTAAGAAAATCCACTTTGAAACTGCAATCTAAGTTACATGTGTGTAGAAAAGGATCAGTGTCGCCCATGCAGAGAGATGATGGGAGACTAATAATGTCCAGACTGCAGGTGATTATCTCATATTTCTCCTTTCCAAATTTTCCTTAATAGCCATGTAGTAATATTCTTGGAATAAAATAATAAGCATATGCAAACAATTATAAGTTCATCTGGCAGGAAAAAAGGAGTAAGATTTGCAGAAAACATATGCCAGGGAAAGGGGGAACACCTGTAAGTGAAAATGCGTTGCAGTGATTTCTCAGATGAGCCCACTAATCCCTCCCCCGGTGAAGGCTGGCATGTGACGGGTGTCTTTGTGCTGCCTTCGGGAGACTCAGAGAGGACAGAGGACAGCCAAACTGGCTTCTTACACAGAAGCAGTAGCAAACACTACTAGCAAACAGAGCAACCAAGTTTCTCTTACTAGAGTTAAAGACCAGAGTGGGTGGAAAGCAGAATAGCTAGAGGGATTTTTAACCATTAGGTCAGGCACTCACCCAATTCCAGAAATGTATAGGAATCCATGCTGTGTATCAGGTAATAACGAGGGTGGGAGGGGGTCACACAACCTACCGTACACTGGGCACCAGAGATGGAGAACTTTCCCTAATTCTGGACCAGCTGTAGAATGGAGGATTAACCTGGGTGCAGACAACTGATCTACATGCTTCAGGTGGGCATCTATCAGTGGCACCTGGTTCTCCCTGAAGTCTGTTTCCTCATGCAGAGCATCATGTCTGGTGTCCTTGAACTCTAGGCTTCCTTCCCGAGAGCTGACTATGCTCTCTCTTGAGAGCTCCCTTGAGTAGCCTGCTCCTTTCATGAGGCAGCCCTTCAGATCTCTGAAGGCAATTCTCGTGGCTATGCCTCACGTCTCCCCTCTTACTCATCTTTTCTGGAGAGCTTGGAGAGCTGTTTTTATTCACAGATGCCCTGGTGGAACTTGGTTGTATTTAGACTCACACTGCGTTTGTCCAGATGTGCCAGTATTTTCATAGGCGATATAAATTAATTCTCTAGGAAAAAAAAAGAAACCTGGGGTGGGCACTGATTAATGCAAATCCGTTACTTTGGTATGGAAGGTAAAAGGATGTGAAAACACGCGAGGTCATTTTCACCAGGTAGGGGTAGCTGTTAATGATGTGAAGCCCCCTTTCAGGACAAATCCTCAGCATCACAGGTCAGGACTGCCGCATGCTTTAACCATGAGAAACTTGGGGGGACACTTGTAGTGGTGCCCAGTCTTTACTTAAGGACTTTGCAGAGGCAGAAGGAAATGTAATATACTTTTGCTTTCAGGACCATGATCCAGCTAGGCTTTGCCACATAAGGAAGTGAAGAACCTAGATGTAGATGGGTAGTAGCATCATTGTAAACAAGGCTTACATGTCTGTAAAGACGTAGACGCTTCAGGAGAGGAACTTTAAAGAGAATGTCCAAGCATTTCCAGTGCCCTCTCCCTCCCTACATGTGCGTTTGTGTCAGAGTTCTTTTGGAGAAGCAGAGTTCAAGTGATATCCCGTGTGACTGAGTCATGAGAAAGTAGCAAGGATATAGCTTTCCCACATCACAGTCACAGAGTGTGGCGATGGCTGCTGCTAGGGCTTTGAACCCCTTGGTATAGCTGGCATTGTGCTTTCCCCTGGTGACACCATTGACTTCTTTGGCTCAGGTGGTAGGTGCGCTCATTAGCCTCATTCCTCAGTATGAATGGTCCAGAGCAGAGACTCGCTCATGCCCTGCTCCATATCTTGTTTCCATTCTGACGGAAACAGATTCTATTCAGCATTAAAAGAACACTGGGGTCATAGTAAAGGGTCTCTGTAAACAAACACGCGTGAAAATTTCCTCAAATGAAACATTTTTTTAAAAACCAAAGCTGTTAAGCCAAGGCTTTATCAAGGATTCATTTCCACAGCCAACTATACCTATTATTTCCTATATTGGTCACTTAAGAGATGGATGATAGTGTTAGATTAAATGCAGAGATCACCAGATTCCCAGAGGCAAGGCGACACAAATTTTAACTCTCACGGCACTAAGTCTTCTGCAGTGGCCCACTGCCTTACTCTCTCCAGATCTCAGTATTCCCATCTATAAAATGTGAGTGAGAGACTCTGAGCATAAAGATGCCATCTAGCTTCGCACAATCCATAATTCATGACTCCTAGCTTTAGGAAGAATAAGATGTCTTTGTTCTTTAATGGAAGTCTGATGCCAGCCATTGCTTTGAATTTCTTATTTCCTGTGGCCTTTTCCCCCTCTAAGAACCTACGACTGCCCCACTGCCCATCTATTTATGACATTTGACAACAAATTTGTCTGGAATTACCCAAATCCCAGCCCCATTTAGGTGTGGCTGATTGCCCCAGGGGGGAGGGTTCTGACTCTGCCTTATCTGCTGCTGTGAATTGAAATCAAGATGATGTCTTGGATTCCCACCTTCTTCCATGGGAGACTTTCCAGGCAGTTCCAGCAGCTCTGTTAACAGCCAGGTCTGGAGGCAGGCTAGGATGGAGATCCTAGAAATAGATGAAACTTGCTTATTTCATGAGTTTCTGCTCGGCATGCTTCTCAGAACTGACTACCTCTCTTCTCACAACAGCCCAAACTGTTTTCTGCTGAATGTATAGGAGACAGACAGCCATATTTCTCTTTTGCCTCTGAGTTATTCCCCCACCATGGATAGAGACAGAATCTGTTGGACTTGGGCCATGTTAGGTGAACTTTGTCCTAGGGAGATACAAACAAATGTGGAAAAACCAAGTATAATTCACCAAAGTCCAGCTTGGAGAACCAATGACTCTGTCGGGCGTTCTTACAGAGCCTGGTTGGGTTTCTTACAGAAACACAAGTTATCCCGAAGCAACCACACCACAGAAAAGTCTCGTCCCATTGTGGACGATGGCTTCTCATAGCTTCAGTTAACCTGCCACACACTTCCTCTTTAGCACCTCCTGAGGCCATGAGGCTACATTCAGTTGGGGCAGAGTCACATAAGTGGCTGAGGGGTGCAGGAGGGGGTGGCTGGAATCTCCAGTGAGGTGACCTCCCCGACTTCCGTAAGAAAGCATCCACATCCTAGAGGCTGGACCTTGAAGGTCTCTCACAGGTTATCACAGCTGACCTGATGCAGATGGTGGCCACTATGCTCCGATAGGGCACTATAGTAGATTGTATCTCATGTGCAAACTTTGCCCAATACGTGGCAAAAGGAAAAGATTTGTGTTTCTCAATGTTTGCTGTGCATCGGTGCTGAGACTGCCACCTTCTGAAACAGAAAACACGCCTCTTTTCCGACCCGGCCCAGCAACAACCTTAAGTAATCCTTTCCAAGCAGTTACAAGCTCTCTGGCAATTAATAATCTACTGCCTCATGGCATTTTTCCGGTTCTGATAAATATTTGTTTTTTATTTCTTATCTTCCCTTATTACAAATTGTTTCTCCATTGAGGTTGTAAATTCTTTGAGGCCAGGGCAAATACAAATAGAAGTATTTATTGCTTGGTTCTCTCTTCTTTGGGGGACTCAAATCACAAGTTAAAATTGTTCTTTAACTCAGCAATGCTCTGCTTATTTCTAAATTCCCTTTCTTTCAATTTGAATAGTTCTTAACTTTTTAAATTTTAGATTCACTCATCTTTACTTTGAATGGCTAATCTGCATGTTAGTTCCCTCCACACTGTTTTCATCACACATACTAAATATTTAACTTGCTTGATTTGAGGCTTTAAAAAAGTCTCAATGTCTCTAATTAAATTTTGAAAAATGTGAACTATAGTTTTATTTTGTTCTGTCAATTCCAATACCCCTGTGTGTCACTTCTGGATCCATTTTGTTTGGTTGGCCTTTTTCTCCTTTAGAGGGTCCTGTTTTCCAGGTTTTCCATGTCTGCTAGCTTTTGATTGTGTGCCAGGCATTGTGAGTTTGATCCCATTGGGTGCTAGATAGCTTGTATCCTTGTTCATATGTCAGTGTGCTCTGGGATGCGGATAGGTTGCTCCAAAGCAGTTTGATCTTTCTGAGTTTTATGTTGTAAACCTTTGTTGCTCTGATTTCCCTGGACCATCAATTCTGTGCTCTCTACTCAGGAGATTTCCTGGGCTCTGCCTACTTCCTGTCCTCTCCCATCCTCCTATTGGCCATACACTTTCTTACAGGACACACTACATGTTTTTCCTTTTAGAGATCACAGTCCTTCATTGATGGTTACTTTGGTCTTGACAATTACCTGCTTCTCTTTCTGTCCAGAGGCAGAAGGATCTGTTTTACTGTACCTTTTGAAATTAGCCTCCATGTCTGCATTTGGGTCCCCACGAGGATGAATAAGGGACTTTTCTCTGGGCTTCCATTATGGCTGCATATCATAACCCAGTTTTTATTCTCTTTTTCTCTTACGTTTTGTTTCCTCAAGAACAGGGAATGGCTTTTGTCTCTGGGTTTCTAATGCCTAGTAGTTTTTCAATAATTATTTGTTGAATGGGTGAACGAATGAACACATCAGATTCAATTTTTAAAGTGGCAGTTTATGAACGAGTTTTGGATGTAGCTATTTTAACAGAAGTGAGGTTGCATTAGAATGGATGCAATTGAAGTTTTTCAACTTTCTAGGTAACTGTTTTCATGGCTCAGGATTTTTTCTTTTTTTGTGTGACCTATTTATTTTTTGTAGCTTCTCACTGGAAGGTTTTTGTTTTTGTCACGTAGTGTTTGAAATGACATGAGGAAGGAAAGCAAGACACCAAGAACTAAGAAGCCAGTAGCCTATTGTACGCACCATTGACATTGTCTGACTTTTGGGTAACTCACTTTAGGACAGACCCACGGCTATGGGATATCCACTCCTGAAAGGATCTGAGGCAATTGCTCTTATCTCAAGTACGTTTTCCATGTTGGATATACTTGGGTAACTGGTCTGCAAATAGCCCTGAGCCTGTACGCTCTTATCAGTTGGAGATAATTGACTGTGGATATGTACCACTGGGACCATAGCCAAAGACAAGTTCATGCATTTGGGTCTTAAAGGGCTAGTAGCCTGGGCTGTATTTTGTGAGCCTCTCAAGGCCTTTGTTCCATCTGTTCAGCGGCTGTTGGTACCGTAGGTGACTCTGACA
Organism: Ellobius talpinus; assembly: GCA_001685095.1. NCBI lineage: Eukaryota > Metazoa > Chordata > Mammalia > Rodentia > Cricetidae > Ellobius > Ellobius talpinus. Next base: position 10,779 of record LOJH01000755.1, read on the forward strand.
ATGGACAAGATGGAAAGGACTTGGAGTCGACTGCATGTAGGCTCAGTGTTAGCTGTGAAGTAGAAATTACAGCATCTCATCTGCCATCTTTCTTCTTGGAGCAGATGAAGCAATATACAGTAGTTTCCATTGTCAGTCTAGGTGTGCAGGACCCTCCCCCGCTTAGTAGTTTATTCAAAAGGCAGACATCTGTCTCTGAAGTTAAATTGTACCTAGTGGCTACCAGCACGCAAGGCAAATAGGGTCATGGTACCTGTGTTTCCTGTTTATTTTTTTCTCTTTAACAGTTTAATATATGTTTATTGCTTTTAAATGAAGTGCTCATTTTCCCAGCATAGTTTCCTTGACCTAAAACAACCCCCCCCACATTGCTTGGTGATGACATTATTAAAGATATCTCCATCCTCCCTGTTTTTGTTGTTGTTTTGTTTTGTTTCCTTCTTCTTCTAGGGATCAGTAGCCAGGTCCTAGGAGACTTCCATGAACAGAAATGCTCCACATTAGCCAGGCAGTTCAATTCCGCTTCTTAGGTATGGATGAAGCCTCTCTGGTTTGCACAGATGAAGAAGAGTGTATTTTGCCTATTTCCCTAGAATGGCAGTGATTCTGTGGCTAAACCAAGATTAGACCCTATCACTTTAAAGAGTCTGACTTTCTGCTTTAAGAGGAAACTGTGTTGCCTTCTGAACTACTAGTTGAGTTTAACTTTGAAGTGCACTTCGTATTTAGATCTGATGACAGTGTGGTTTTCCTCCTGTCTTGTTTCCTTGCTGGTCAGATGTAGTTTCCCTGCCCTATGCTGCCTCAGAGACCCTGGCAGCAAGTCTCAGTGCTATCAAGAATGCTAACCAAGATGCTTTTTCTTCCTTGCCCTATTGTTTGAGACCTGTGATCTTGCCAGCTACATAATAAATTTTGTTATATTCCACTCTATCAGGTACAGTAAGTGCCCATGTAAAGAAACGAATGGATATATGAACATATGAACAGATCAATCTCTTCATTTACCCATTTGCTAGTTCTATTTACTATTCTATGCTATTTACTATTCAAGAGTCTCCAGGGTCCTAGTTTGACTGTGTAAGTGCTGTGAGGAAATATGAAGTGGGATAGTAGAGTGAGAAATTAGTCTGTGTTAACAGAGTCAGTGAAAAGATGGTCTCAGGTTGGGCAACTGGAGTTTGCCAACAAGGTGGCAGAATGGATTTTGTGGGTTTGCATTCACATCACATACACACACACACACACACACCCCAAGTAAACAAATATTTAAAAGGTAGGTGAACACATTATACCTTGCATACATTAGAAAAGGAGCTTGACCTATCTTGTGTGCCCTTGCAGGGATGCTCAGAGCAGCTGGAGGAGTTTTGCGTGTGATTTCATCTTCATGCTCCCTGCAGCTACCCAGCACAGCCCTATGGTCATCCTGCACACTTTCTAGCTGGCTACCCAGCACAGCCCTATGGTCATCCTGCACACTTTCTAGCTGGCTGGGATCTTGAGTTGTGTGCTCTTGAGAGCAGTTAACCCTCATTCTCGCCAGTGTTTCATCCCAGAGCAGACCTGTGAAGACGATGGTCCCACATTTTGCCCACAAGTCTCTGTGGTGCTTCTTTTCCCATCCCAACCCCTCCACCCCTGGAAGGCAGCTTCAGATTCTCTGTGATGTTTGTCTTTGTTGCTAAATACTTGGAGCAGACTGGTGTGCAAATGTCCTCAATGTTACAGAAACCTCATTGGCTTTTGCTAGTTGATGGTCTCAAGACCAATCACCCATCCATCCTGGTGCTTGAGACTTAACCTGTACTAATTGTCCCTAGACATCTAATTGCATTTCTCTCCACTTCCCTGCAGATAGCTCAATATCTATCTTCCTGCCTTTCCCCACTTCCTATATCTTGACCATTGCCCACATGGTTTCTCTTTTACAGAATGTCCCTCCCCCATTCTCCCAAAAATACCCAGGACCTTCTTTGAAGCTCACTTTCAGGGAAAGTGTGGCAAGAAAAATACGTTCCCTGTCATTCTACAAAGAATTTGCTTTTTAGGTTAAATAATAAATTAACATACGTGTTGTTTTCTTAGAATCGCGCCCACCATAGTAGATGGTCAGTACCTAGCTATAGCCATTACTTTGTTTCAATCCATTCAGCCCTTCCATCTCTTCTCTGCTGGACTGCTCCTGGTCCAGACTCAGGGATGCAGAAATGAGGGCTCTGTGGAGCTTGTAGGCAGAGGCAAGCTTGGCTGTCCTCCACTTTCCTGGGGAGTGGTCTTGGCAAGAGATTGACCTGACCCCACTAGACCTTCCTCACCCCTATACTCTCTCTTCTGTTTGTTCGTGTTCCTGGTCAGAGTGAGGCAGGGGCAAGAACAGAGGCTTCCCTATGGGCCGGGGTGGGGGGAGTAGCTCTGAATTCTAACCTGGTCCCTCATCAATCAGTTCCCCGTGCCAGTCTCTTCCTCTTCAGGAGAGTAACAAGAAGGGAGGCAATTATAAACTTGGCCCTGAACTTTACTCTTCTGGTTTTGTAGAAGCTGTAAAATAGCCCCATGGCTATATTAATAATCCATATTTTTTAAGGTGAGGAAACTGAAAAAGAAATGTCAGGATGCTGGCCTGTGTGAGCTCCAAAGAACGGAAAGAGTTCTGGGAATTTGTGGAGGAAGGGGCATTCTGAAAAAGAGAACCCTGTGGGCAAGGGTCAAGGTATAGGACTGGGGGAGAGGTGGGTGGAGAGCAGTAATATCAAGCCAAACCCAGGCCCACTGCACAGCTCACACCACACTCTTGCTGTTGTGCCACGGCAAACCCTGCTATGGTTACAAACATGCTATGATTTCTGACACACAGGCCAAAGTGAATACTAACTGCCATTACTGTTCTATAATTCAGGCCTTTTCTCAGCACAGGAACTCCAGGGACATTGCTTGGAACAGTTCATCAGATTATGGGTATAAGTAGCTGCATTAGTCTACCAGTTCAAAAGGAGAATGCTTGGAGATCAACTTTAAAAAATAATAAAAATGCCAAGCAGAATCCAGAGGAGCACAATATTAAACAAGATTCTGTATTGGAAAAATTTGGGGGGAGGGGAATGGAAGCGCTTTGGTTAGCTCATAGTGTTTTCATCAAAAGCAAAGGAATTGATGGGTTGCTCAGTCCCGTAGACATCTCTTGGCAGTCATGGCAAATACATAGGAAAGACGCGCACTCTCAACCAGTAGAAGCCAGTCTGCCCTTCTCACATCCCTCCCTTCACTTTAGTACAAAACTGACAGTGGTTTGCTGGATGGTGTTTCAATAGAGTCAAGTTTGCTTGCCTTGAACATGACTGAACCAGGAGACTAGAATTTCGCTGTTTAGAAAGGAACTCCACTCCAGAAAAAGCCTAGCTGCCTGGGAGGGGTCTGGAACTGTTGAGCGCAGCAGCCTCGAGCCTTCTCCACCCTTTCCCCCATTTCAGCAACCGGAGGCTGTTATTGCGAGCATGCAATAAAACAGAGCTGTTCCCTGAGACGGGGCTGCCAGAACTTTTATCTTTGTGGTTCTCTTGAATTTGGGGCAGGGGATAATTATAGCAAATGTACGTTCAAAGTAACAGTTTCCATCCTGCTAATAGTCACTGTTTTGATTTTTCTTTCCTAAGCTTTTATTTGTTTCGGTCCCCTTTCGTGCATACTACACAATATGCGTGACAGAGTAATGTATCTCGAAAAGGTCCAGGAAGTCACTTCTGGATGCTGGGTAGCCAAGAACATTCTGCAGTCCCACCTAATTACCCTGCAAGACAAATCCGAAGACAGTTCAGCATGTTGAACCGCTTGCACACTGGGAGAAGCCAGAATCCCCTCCCCTTCCCGTTGCCCTCCCCAGCAGCTTGCTTGGGGCTCTGTTCTGAGTTCTTTCTGTGATTGCCTGCTGTCAGACCAGGGAAATCCGGGTTTGGAGGGGTTCTTTAAGATCACGGCACTTAGCAATAGAGTGGAAAGCCACCAGGATGCAGAGGAAGTGTTCAGAACACTTCAGGAAATCTTGAAAGATTAAATACTTGTTCCAGTCGGCTAGCACATCAGTGTTCCCATTCTTTCTGTGATGTATGAAGTTTAGAATTGATCTCATGTATGTCCCAAGGTTTATTAGAATGAAGAAATTGGAATATTTAGCATAATCTATAAAGAAAGAATGTTCGTGCGGTTTTGATCTGATGCGAACAGTAAGTAATACATATTGTGCTCTCTCCCTTATTTCAGGATTTCTCTTCCTGTGACATTTCCACAAAATGCTTAGAAATGCAGTTTGCTTTACTGCAGGCAGGATGCACACAGAGTCTCTCTCCTCGTCTGATCTGTCTGCCAAATCTCTTGACTTCATAGCTCTCATAACCTAGCTAATCTCCCCGTGGCTGTGGGGGAGACATGGCTTTGAAAGTAGAATTTTGAGTGAAGAAATCTGGAGGTTAGGGAGGGGTGGTGAGGCTCCATGGCTCCTGGTCAGTTTCAGTGCTCAGCCACATGCTGTCTTTCCTAAGGCCCTGTAAGAACCACTGCGTACATCTTCCCTTTTTTAGAGTGCGTTTTGCCTCTTAGTATGGGTGGTTTTTGCTGTTTAACTCACAGAAGCGTGTGTCCTCCCTGTGCATTGGTGCCATCCATCTGTATTGTGGGGTTATCAGGTATTTCCTGAACAACTTATGGTTATAGTGGGGAGTAAGCGATCCTATACAGAGAAGCCTTTTAAGAATGATTAAGTGTAGCACAGACATAAAGTGACATAAAAATCATCAGAGCCTTTATTAGTCAATTCTATTTTTGTGACCCCATAAAGTTTGATCCCTTCCAGCTCTGGCAAGGAGAGGGTCTTGCCTAGCTGTCTTCTTTTAGAAAAGCTGAATGCTTGCCAATGGCCTACAGAAATTAAGGAAGCAGCAGGATGCTCAGAGAGTTCAGGCCTTCCCACTCACCCCAGCAAAGCTCTCAGGCCATTTCTGCCCAGCCTTACTGTCTATGTCAACTCTTTGGGAACTAAGGCAACCCTCTCCTCTCTCAGGTTAAAATGGTACCAAATAGAAGCCAAAACATTACAGCTCTTTGGTTCTTTCAGTCCCATTTACTGGAGTTGTCTGTGTGCCCCTGTGGCTATGCCAGTGTGAAATAGGTAAAGACAGATGGGACCAGGTTCTGGGGATTGGGCTAACAGTCTAGGAGAAGGAAGATGAGGAGAAAACAGACATTCTTGCCTCTGCAGTTTAACAAACAAGATGTCTCTGGGAAAGTCATGCTCTTCTGTGGGTTTAGGTTTCCCAGGTGTGTGGTGCAAGCCTGGGCAAGACGTTTGGAGTGACCTCCAACCCTGAGGTCTCTTTTAACTTGCCCATCTGTTTGTCTGTGATAACCGAAAGCTGTGTGCCAGACCGCCTTCACAGAGTGAAGGAAGGGAGGTTATGAAACTGATGGCATATTTTAAATATTTTAATTTTAATTTGTGTGTACATATATGTATCTGCTCATGCACATCCTGGTGCATATGTGTGCAGGTGCCCATGGAGTCCAGTGTAGCCCATCAAATTCCCAAGAATGAAGTTGTCTAAAGGTGGTTGTGAGCGACCTGATGTGGGTCTTGGGAGTCAAACTCCAGTCTTCTGTAAAACAGCAAGGACTTTTAGCCACTGAGGCATCTGTCTAGCCTCTGGTAGTATATTTTCAACAATCATTATTTGTGATCAATCTCATTGGCTAGTTGCATTACTGAGCATTCCACGTTAGCATTGCCTTGTTTTGTCTTATCTTGGAATAGTGGACCATAGCTGATGGTACTTACTCAGCTAACCAATAGCTGACCTTGCAAAAGAGGCAGAAGTGAACATCTGATGGTGATTTAATTCAGGGCACACACACATGCATGTGCTACTATTACTACTGGTGTCTTTAGTGGCACGATACTTCAATGATAGGGACCGTTATAATCAAGTCATCTTTCTTTATCCTAAATAGGACTATGCCTAAATGTTAGGTTCTAAGTGTTCATCCCCCCCCCATATACACACACACACACACGTGATGGTTTGAATAGGACTGACCCCATAGGCTCATATATTTGAATGATTGGTTATTAGAGGGTGGTACTACTTGACAGGAATTAGGAGGTGTGGCCTTGTTGGAGTAGGTGTGCCCCTGTTGGATGAAGTTTGCCACTGGAGGTGGCCTTTGGGGTTTCAAATACTCAAGCCAGACTCAATGTCATTCTCTCTTCTGGTTGCCTGAGGATCCAGATATAGAATTCTCAGCTCCTTCTCCAACATTATGTCTGCCTCCACACCACCATGCTTCCTGACTGATGACAATAGACTAAACCTCTGAAACTATAATCCAGCCCCAATTAAATGTTTTCCTTTATAATAGTTGCAATGGTCACAGTGTTTTTAAACAACAATAGAAACTCTAAAACAATACACACACATATATAACTAATTTAATCTATTCAATATTTTAAACTAGGTGTTTGTTATGAGACCATAAATTAAGAAAGACAGATGAACCCTCTTCTCACATCCCTAACCTTAGCCCCATCCTTAAGTGTGAGGAGTCACTAGGCACAGAGTTCATTATCAGAATTCCATGTTCTGAGAACTCATAGACCCAGGGAACTGGGTGTAAATTGAATTTGTGTGCCCAGCCGTGCACTTTTGTACCAGTGTGGGAAGGGCCGGTACCTGAAAACTTCCACCATGTCTTTAGAACTGTCCCTGTTCTGTCCTTGGCAGGAACTGCTGGGTCAATACTACACCTGGATGAATGTTCTGGGTTGCTAGTTAGTCAGGTGAGCTCATAGGAATCAGATGTCCCTAATGTCCCTCCCTCATTTAGCTTGATTAGACAATGCCTTCATCCTTTGAAGCTTTCTGACTCCTCTGGTCATCCTTTTTTTTGAATTTTTAGAGTCTCATGCTTTTTCTTTTGTTTTAACGCATCCTTGCTGACTTCTCCAATCTTTGTTCAGTCCACCTATGAGTCCATTTCCCTATTTAATGTTGAGGAATAAATTGTCTTGTTTGGATAGCTTTTCAAATAGTTTACTATATATAATACAGTGTTGATTAAAACTAGAACACACATACGCATGCACGCATACACACACACACACACACAACGTTAGCTACAGCTCTCAGAAACTGAGAGCACAGTCAAGGGTAAATCTTTAAAGAGTTCCAATTATTAGAAAGATGACAAAATTCCACTACAAAATAGGTTTGTTATGCTCTTGGCCAAAGGAGTAACTAGCATGTCTCTATTTTAACCTGGAAAATTTTACCACCTGAGGCCTGCATGTTATAATGAAGTGGTGCACAGGCATGTGTGTGTGCATGTGCACATGTGGGTTTGCAGTGTGGGGGATTAAAAGCAGGTCCCTGTCTGTGCTAGGCGAGTTTTCTGCTGCTGATCTCCAGCCTCCCCCTTCTAATAAGCTTACATTGTTGTTTCTTGTGAGCTCTTACACTGTGGCTAGGCATTGACTATGAGGTCAGGCTTGGGTTCAAATTGCAGCTGTGTTCCTGACAAGCTGGGTGACTCTGGGCAAGTTTATTTCATCTCTCAGAGTCCCCTTCCTTCTCAGAGGAGAAAGCAATAATTATATATTACTCAGAGAGCCGGAGGGAGTGAAACCAGGCATGTTTATATATTTAACGCTAGCCTTTTATAGAATAAGCATTTGATAAGCGATGCTGTTGTTAGTGATTTTTATCATCATTAAATTAGCATCTGTAATGTGGGAGACACAGCGCTGGCCACGTAGTAAGCACCACACGGGTACTTTATTGGATTTGATAGCATGTGTTCTTCTGTGAGTGAATCAGGTGACCAACAGTAGCTTTTTATGAGTGGAACAAATGGAGGCTCTGCCTTGAAGCCAGCGGTCCACACAGTGAGGCGGCTAGCAAGCTAACGCTGGAATGGGCAGAGCAAGGCAAACAGCCTCGAGCTGTGCTAAGGTGCACCCCCACTCCCCGGCTGAAAATTTACATTTCTCCCTTGGAGGAGAAGTAGGAGAGGAGAGGGGCAGAGAGGTTACTTTCAAGAACTGCCACATGTCACCAGAATGCCCTCCCTCCCCCGGCATCAGTGCTGTTTGGCTGTCTTCTCTTTGCCCAGGAGAAGCCAAAATGTTAAATTGGTGCAGCTTACAGGATCTGACAGAGAAATTCTTCACGTCTGGCCTGGATGTCTAAGTAAATTTGGTCTACTCCTTGTGGTCTGGGGCAAGCGCTGGAAGCCATTAGAAATCCGAACAAAACCCTCCATTCAAAGACTGCTCGTTTCCTGCTGGGGTAATCCAAGTATCAAACAGAAGAAACGTGGGCGAGGAGAATGCGGCTGCCCAGGGCAAACCCCACCAAGGTGTCTGCGAAGTCATCGCCCCAGATGACTTAGAATGTTACTTCCACTTGATCATCTTGAATAAGTGGTTTCGTTTGAAAACGAGAGCTGTGCTTTCCCTCTGAGAAGGGTGGTGGGGGAACGGCCTGCGTCTTGTCAGTCAAGTTTTGGAGCTGGCTCTTTCTTCTTCCCTTGAAGTCCCAGAGTCCCTAGTTTGGGGTTTTGCTTTCATTAGTTATGGTGTAGGGTCTATTGCCTTGGACCGGGCAGCTCAGCGGCTGGCAAAGCCTTTATTAAGAAGGTTTTGTGGAGGAGCCTTTGCTTATCTTGGGAAATATCGGAGTTGGTCATAAACTGCTTCCTTTTTGTGCAGAAATTTATTTTCTGTGACATTCCAGGTGTTCTTTTATATGGAGTTGAAAGGAATAGATTTGATAGTTAGGTTGGATTCTTTGCCCCCACTAAGAAGAGTATTTTTCCCCCTTGGTGGATTATTATTAATCGACGTTGAAATCAGATAATCTCAGTGAGACCACTGGGTGCCCACCTATGGTGCTCTATTGCTTTAGTTTCAGCTCTGCTGTGCCGTGTTGGGAAGCTATTCAGTGCCTGCGCTTTCATTGCTTGGGGACCTTTTTCTTTTCTTTTTTTCCTTAGGACAGTCTCACTCCTGCCAGACTGCACTTCTGGAGGAAGAGACAAAGCCTTATTCATTGTAGCATGCGTGGTACCTCATCAGACACACAGCCAAGGCCTTTTCAAAGTGAACTAATGAAAGGGGCATTTTTTTAGACCTGAGTGATGGGCTAGGTGGTCTCACCCAGCAAAGGGGCTGAGCAGGCTCCTCCCCGGTTCCGCTGAGCTGCTCAGCCTCTTCCTGGGCTCCATCTCTGCTTTGCTTTTTTCAAAGGCGGTGGATGCAGGAACGCCTCTCCTCTTTCTTCATGGAGGAATTCAGCTGCAGAATTAAATAGGTGCAGCCCATTCTTTCCCACATATTATCTGTGTGAGATGTGAAGTACATGGAGAGATAGCATCGCACAGGAAGAACCGAGCCATTTTGGTGACATTTAAGGAGTCATGGCTGTACACATAGCAGCAGCTCCCTTGTCAGACGATGGCAGGTCTGGGTTATATCAGGAATCGCATGGTGTTCCCTGTCAGGTTTTGTTCCCCCCTCCGAGTTGTGCTGACCTCTCAAGAGAAAATATTCCCCATCTAATAAAAGTCAGGGCAGATTTATGGACTTGCTCCTGACCACTTGTCCTTTCTGCTCGAACAGAAAAATAAATCTAGGAGAGGAATCATGGTCACCTTTGGACCACATAGATGGGGGCAGGGCAGTGCAGGGCCCAGAGTTCCAACCTTCTCTGGGCTTCGGTCCTTTCCAGTTCCAACTGCTGGGGGATGTTGAGACTTGTGGCCTGCCATCAGTGGTGAAAAGGGTCATTCTCAGCCTGCTGGGCCTCACTCTGGCACCCAGCTGGGGCTGAGCCTCCCTGACCAATCCTGTTGATCTTAGTGGGAAGGACTCTCTGTAATTAAAGGCCCAGAAAAATGTTCTTTGTTTTGTGGCCTCTGCTGTGACAGTTGCCTTTCGACCAGTTCTCCTAAGTGTCCTGTCATCATGCCATATTTGTTCAACAAGGATGTGCTAAAAATTGACTCTGCCTCCAGTTCACTATGTACTTCAGCAATGACTTAAAACAGGTCCTGAGTGTGTGACATAGGCCTTAGCCTGGCCTTCAAGGATCTTGTCACTTAGGAAGAAAGAGAAATGTGGCCAGGCCCTAGGATCTAGTAGATGACTTGAGCAAGGGACTTTGAATCTTGAGTTCAAATTCAGCCTTTGCAATATATTAACTTGTTAGGCTCTGGGCAAGTTCCTTAATCTTTTGAAGTCTTTGAAGGGTAAATAATGCGTGCCTTCCCAGAAAGGTCACTCGAGGGTTTGGCATAAGGAACAGGAAGAGACCAGGCAGGAGCTGATGCCAAAGCATGCACAGTGTCTGCCCAGGTCCAAGCCAGACGGGGTCCCAGGGCTTCCCTGGGACTTGAGAGTAAGTGGACATGAGCTTCCATCCCTAACCAAGAAGCTATCTCCAGTTGACAGCTGCTGGCAAAGGCAAAATTGGTTTTCTCCAATGGAGTCTCATGGGGTACATAAACCAAACTTAGAAGCAAAGGGTAGGTCCTATGCCCAGCAATAGATGGCGAACACAAAACGAACTCGATGGTATTTTTGGATTTTGTTTTTTCTCTTACTGTTTTGTTTGGGCTTTTCTCCCCATTTCTTCTCTCTAGTGGTCTTTCTCCCTTCCTTCCTTCCTTCCTTCCTTCCTTCCTTCCTTCCTTCCTT
>LOJH01000755.1:34173-56354 GCA_001685095.1 Ellobius talpinus
GAGAGAGAGAGAGAGAGAGAGAGAGAGAGAGAGAGAGAGAAAGAGAGAGAGAGCGAGAGCATCTTCCTGGTCAACACTGGTGAGGGCCTCACCTGTTTAATGATGACTTTGATCATGATGGGGCTAGGTTGCCAGATCTGCTATGTCTCATCCCGATAACAGTGGAAGCGTCAGCGTCCTAACGTCTTTTGGCCTACATTCCCAGCTGTGAGATATGGCTTACGACAGCGGTGACGACGAGGGGTCTCCTTAGGGTTAAATGCGATGATTCCAGGCAACACTGAGAACCAGTCCTGCTTCAAAGAAACAGCTTAATATATGTTGGCTATGATTATTAGTATTGCTGATTAAACGATGCCAAAGAATTAATAAGCATGGAAAGATCAGAGCCTTTTGCTTAGAACAAAATCCAGAAATGTCTAATGGCCAAAGTATTCTTCCCATGGAGCCCTTCCAGCCCGAAGCTGGGATATGTTTAGAAGCTGAAGGGCAAATAGGTTCCAAGATGGGGAGAACCTGTAGGCTTCCTCTTAGAGAGGACCACAGTGAGTACTCCGTACTGCCAGGGAAGTCATGCTGTGCAAGTACCCTCTAATCAGTGATTGTGGTCGGCCTGGATAACTGAACTTAATGTCTTCCTTTAAACTGTTGCTTTAAGAGATGTGTTGCCTAAGCCTGGGGGTACACATCTGTCATGTCAGCGCTTGGGAGATACTGAGACAGTCCAAGAACACTGTGACAGAATGCCCGACCGGAGGACTGGAGTGAGGGGCAAGTTTATTTTGGCTTATCATTTCCAAACTTACGGTTCCTTACGGCAGGAAGGCTCTGCCTGTGGCGGCCGGATTGTAAGGAAGTGGCGTATTCACTTGGTAGCAAACAGGCAGCAGAGAAAGCAGGCTGAAGCCAGAGGCAGGTATAGCCTTCAAAGGTCCATTCCTAGTGACATGCTCCCACCAGGCAGGCGTCAGTCCTTAAAGGCTTCCACAACCTGCAAGACCAACCACCGGTTGGAGACATTTCATATTAAGGCATGGCACCCTTCCTCCGTCCCTTCTCCCTTTGGTTCTGCGATCCACCTCCAATGTACAAATCATCCATACAAGGTTCCAGATTGTGGTTTGAGTACAATACTAGAAATCCCCCAGGTCCTTGAAAGTTACTTATGGAAATGAAGGAGATCCTCCTGCCTCAACCCTCTCCTACACTTCATTGGGAAAGTCTGTTTTATGCATGCGTGAATGTGTAGTCATAGTGTTGGGGACGTAGTGGAAGGCCTAAAATACCCTTTCCTCAGCTAGAGTTGCACAAAGAAGGGCTATTTCGTAAATCATGACTAGCTCTCAGATGTGCTGCCGTTTCTGTCTTTTGTGTGCATAGCTGCTCCTGTTCTCATCAACGGGCCGTCTCTTCCCAGCACTGCGGTGTGATAATAAATGATTCTCCTTATGATTTTTGCCTTTTCTTTTAAGCAGCTGTCTGTGGAGTATCCCATGGGGAGGCAATCTTCATGAAACTTGTTTCTTGGGTGTTAACTTTGGTAGACCCCCCCAAACACCCCAAAGTTTTCTACCCCTGTCATTAAGACTTCCTAAAATTACCCTCAGCTAGTAGGTGTTAGTATACACACAGTTGAGAAGGTACTCAAACTGCTTCTAGACCCTTCGGCATGCATGAGGAATGAGCTGAGAGCCATAGACAGGCCTTATGGCTGGTACATGAGTGAAAAGACAGTGAAGCAAGCTGGCTAGTCTTCCCGGGCATTTTGCTCAGAATTGGGTGGAAAAAGGTCATAAGCATGGTGGTGATTTGGCATTCTCTAATGTGAATTAAGGTTAGAGAAAAATGGCCACCTCTTGTCATAACCAAAATGATTTTTGGGCGGTAATCTTATGTGTACATGGGGAAATCCATTTCGATAAGCTGGACCTCTGTTAAAGCAGCCATTTACTGAGTTAGTTTTCTGTGCAACCATTTTCTACACCTACCATTATGAAGGTGACTATGGTTTGTGCCCTTAAGGAAAGATGGCGTATCAGTAAGGTTTCAAGGTGAGGGTCAGATCCAGGGAATTGATGAGTAACAGCTGCCTGGAGGGTTGTGTGGGGCCTGATTCTGCAGCAGAGTGATCAGCCCTATCTTCCAGGAGGGTAGAAAAGGAAAGAATGGTGGGGATGTTTTCTTTTCTATTCTTGGTCTTCTGGGAGACAGGTGGGCTATTGTGGTTCAAGACGATAGGTGGTACAGGCAAAGATCGTGCAAAATGCTGTGGAAACAGCTAATTCTGGATGTAGAGCACAGAAGAGGGAGTTTTTGGATCAAGGCATGGCACATTTATAAGCATGCATCTGATGAACTGACCAAAAAGGCAGGCAAAGGAGACACAGACAGAAATGGGCCAAGGACAGTAGGAAAGGCGCTAGCTTTCTGTGTACTGGGAATACATACAGTTCCACTAAGACCAGCCTGCAGGGCAGGCTTGGGTGTTGAATTCCAGAAGGATTCTGACACAACGCCATCTTGAAAATATTTTTTCAGAAGGATGTCCCCAGTGGTGCCCTTCCAAATCTGACCCATGACCCCTGGCCTCTTTGTTTCCAATGAGATGATTAGACCAAGGTGGTATATATGGTGATTACATTAGTTGAACACACAAGTCTGGAAAGGAAAAATCAAATTTTACTTTGGTTCAAGGGATCAGTAGTATAGACAGACACTTGACCTGGCAGTAATGGACATGAAATGGAACATATTTGGCTTGCAAATCTATCCATCATAGGCATGATGGGCTCATATTCAGAAAATTGCAAGATTGAACAAAGAGCGAAATAGACAGAGGTACAACAATCCTCTCCACTCCCATCATGGCTGCATCATGGAAGAAACATTCATTGTGAAGAGCTATGAAGAGAAAAAGTAAATGGCATGTGTCCAGAGGAGAATTAGTGTACTGAGATGTTCTGGGGTTGTTGAAGCTGGAAATATAACACACACACACACAAACACACACACACATCCTATCCTCAGATATTCCTGAGGTAGTCTAAAAGTCAGGAATATTTTGGATAGAATCTCTCAGAGTGTCTCTGTGTCTCTGACTGTCTCTTTCTCTCTCACACACATAGGGCGGAGACTGTTTAGACAGTTATAGAAGGCAAGTTTTCAATGTTATAGAAAGAATTTATGGATTACATAAATTTTGGGCTCCAAAGGATCTTCCGATTCTGAGAATTCCCCTCCGTTTTGGCAAAAATAACATCCCCACACTGTACTGTTTGTTAAGGCCAGAAAACGAACATTTATACATTTGAATCTGGTCTTCAAGGTGTCTCTTGGCTGGGAAGACTTCCTGTTAGGGCAGGTTTCTTGCCTTGCTGTAGTGACAATGGGACCTTTCTCTTTTCTGGACCTTCCTTGTTCTGTTCTTAGAGTCTCCACCCTCTCTAAAACAAAAAACCTCCCCTTTTCCCTGCTTCCTGGGCCAGTCACCCTAAGATACTGTGCCTCAGGAATGAAGGAACTTTCCAGAAAAAAATAGCAGTAACCTGCAGGAGGTGGAACTGAAGCTTCCTTTCCCAACTCCAAGCTTTTGGCTGAGTGAAATGAGCTGCTCTCAGAGTCCTGAGAATACAAGCTGCCCTGCTGCTGATTGGCATCCTGGGCTCTTCTCCACTCTGCAGCCCGTACTGATTGGCGTCCTCTCCACATCCTCCGCTCTGCAGCCTGTACTGATTGGCCTCCTCTGCTAGTCTCGACTCTGCAGCCGGTCAGATGTTTTGGCAGCCTCAGTGCTGACTCTGACTTCTCACGCCAGGTTGTTTTGTTGCTGTGTGAATGGGCTTCCCATCATCACGACCCCACCCCCCACACCACTGGTTCAGGAGGAATCCACCAAGAAGGCTTTGGGGATGGGAGAGTCGCGGATATATACCATGGTCATCTACAGACCATGGGGTAGCTTAGTGGCCAGGCATGATTCTACTCTGTTGATTGGCCAGCTCTCAGAGAGAGGACGGGGGTGGGGGGGAGGAGAGCACACACAGGCCAAGCAGGGATCCAGTGCTGGCTCACAATTTCTTTCAAAACTTGCCTGCTAATCGCCTGTTTCCATTGCCAGGAATACTTGACTGACTAACGACAACAAGACAAAAGCAGGGAAGGAGGAGCATCCTGGGTTCTGCCCCAGAGCAGTAATCCCTTCCCGCCATGCAGGCCATTTGGTGGTTTGGGTGCAGACAGTGTAGCTGGTCTTTTTCTTCTCTCCCTGATAGCTGGCTAGCAGCCCTCCAGAAGAAGTTGGACTCTGTACCACTTCAGTGGCCTCTCTCCAGGGCTACCCATAGCCTTGTGACTTACTCATTCCTCTTAGCCTTCCAGCTCGCTGTTCCTGGGAACTCCTTAAGGTCAATGCTGGAGTCCACACCTCTGGATGTCCCTTGAAGGTTGCAGATTTTTGCTTCCAGTGTCTTCTCACACAGGTCTGCCCCAGTGCCATGGGCCTAGGATGCCCCAGCTGACTGCCTAACTTCTTCATTCTGGCCCTAAAGAGTGAAAACCAGAGGTACAATGTTGCTTGCTCAAGACAATACAGGTAGTTGGTGACAAGAAGCAAGATCTGGCCTCTTAAGACACATTTGAGGGGGTTTTATTGTCTCTCACCTTGAAACATTGCCAGGACAAAGAAGAAGAAAATGTGTCTCCGTGGATAGCCATAGTCCAAGGGAGAAGACAGCATTTATATGGAGCATTTTGACTCACGTATGGAAAATTCCAGCAAGTAGAGGCAAGAACAAAATGCTCTGAGGACACAGGGGTATTGTTTACTGGTTTATCGAAGAGATGGAGAAGGTGCCTCTATGAGCTTCAGGGATGGAGCAGTTCAGTGGACAGGGTGACTGAGTTCAAGTTTCCCTTGCTGGCTTGCTCTCTGTGTCCTGAGAAGGGAGAATATGGGCAGGGGGCCCCCACAAATGTTTGGGTCTTAGAGAGGGAAATCAGGAGAAAGAAGCTTACCTGAGCCATGTCATCTGGTGCCAGGCCTCTGTCTTGATTTTCTAATGCCCCTCACCCTCACCTGCTTTTCTGCTGCCTGGGAACTGAAGTCCAGCGTTGGTTTTGGATACACTGCTGCTGTGGCTGGGTAGGTTGATTCTTCTGGGTGTGACAGTCACCTGTGGTAAAGACTTATGGGGACACTTTCTCTGGAAGTGTGGCATTTGTGCTGGTTCATTTAGCAGGGCCCTTTCTGAGCTTCTGAGCTACCATCCTTGTTCTCAGGACATTGCTGATGACTTTTGCCCATTTGCTCGCCTCACGATTTGCATGGGAGCTGGGATATAGTCGTTGGTAATCCTCCTGCAGCAAAGCTAGCTGGTCAGCAGATGTTCTCAGACTAGGGTGCTGCAGGTTTCTGGGTCTTTCCCATGAAGACTGGCTACTACACCGTGTCCCTTAGGGCTGACATGTCTCTCCTATCCAAAAGAGACTCTTATTTTAAAAGTGAAGAACTTACTCACCCCCAACCAGATCTAGACCTGATGGAGAACCCTAAGGTCTCTGAGCCATTATTAGGAGATGGCCCCGAAGAGAGAAAGAAACTGAATGATTACAGTTAATTTGGATAGGTGATGTTTTCTTGCTCTATTTAAATATAGATGGAAGGATTTTTGCACCTTCCCCGATTCCTCCCTTTCTTAGATGAGTTTCCAGGCTGACAGTGCAGGAGACTGAGTCATTCTGTCGTGAGAATGGCTGGGAGAGTGGGTGGGTTCAGGCATCTCTGAGGGAGAGAAGAGGGGCCATGTAGGAGCTCACCTTACTGTGCCCTGTCATTTCCTATTTGGTTTGAAACACTGGGGGGAATTGGGGTGCCCAGCAGATTATGCTTGCCCATGGGAATAGGCAGGGAAGAGGAGGGTGTGGACTTGACATCCTGAGAGGTCAAAGCAAAGTGATTTTGGGGGTGGGATTCATAAGGTAAGTTTTGGACTGTTAGCTTATTCTTTTAATTAACATGGATGAACTATAAATGACCATTTGTGAAATGTGAAATTACTTCCTAAAGCAGGTCAGAGACATTCCTGTCATTCCAGAAAGTTCTCTTGCATGCCCTTCCTGTCCTTTCCACTTAGCTGGTTCCCTTACCTCATACCTCCACCCATTCACTGCCTGACTTCTTCCATACCTGTTACACACAGAGCATTTTTGTTTGTTTGTTTGTTTGTTTTAAAGAAAACGAATGTTCATCATTCCTCATATGAATGCTAAAAGGAAGTGGTGGAAGTGGTTCATTTAGGAATGTTATTTAATCACACAAATAAATGCCCAGTTGGGAGCAGTCTTCAAGTCTCCGACACAGGAGGCCTTATTTCTGAAAGGAGCCTAAGAATACTTTTAACAACAGAGCAGGTAGTGGCAATAATCATTGTCCATGTGTACTGGCCTCTTTTTTTGAACAGTTCTAAATGTTCCCTTGTGACACTCCATAATAAGTACCATTTTCCTATCATACATGGAGTAAAACTGAAGCTCAAAGGGATAAAGGACACCTGCTGGGCCATAGGGTCATCAAATCTGCTTTGACATCAGGAGACTCTGTGTTCAGAGTGTCACCCAGATAGGTCTGTGAGTGGTGGACCCTTAAATGAGGAGCAGCTAGATGCAACTTCTTTTTAAAGATACTGCCTATCCAAGAGTATTTTCATTTTCTCATTATTTTTTTAAATATTTACATTTTTTAAAAACTATAGTTCCCCTGTTTAACATCAGTGGATATCTATAAATTAGACCTGGTGCCAAAGGCAGGAAGCCTGGAGAATATGTGTCATTAAAACTGATGACTTTTCCAGTAGTTTTTCCTCTCAGAGAAAAACATTGAGATTAACCTAGGATAAAATATTTGCTATTTAAAATCTGCAATAGAGTAATTATTGAGATTCTAGTAATTACTGATTCTATGACTTTCACTTTCATCGCTTCTATGTGAGTGCCCAACAGAAGTCACACATGTATTTGGCATTTGATAAATGCAGTTGTATTTCTGATACTTACCATCCTGCATCACATGCATTAGTTTACCTAATTGTTGCTTTATAACAAATAATCCCCAAACCTAGCAGGTTGAAATACTTGCATCTTCCACACTGTTTAAAGGTCAGGACTTGGTAAGTTGTGTAGCCCTGTAACTCATGAGATCGAAGTCAAGTTGATCCGCTGGTGCGTGTTTGAGGTTGACCTGGGGTTGGAAGTTCTGCTTCTGGCCTCACTTGGTGACTGCCGTCAGGTGTGAGTTCTTCAGCCCCTGAGCATCTCCAAAGCACTGCTCATGACAGCCTTATCGGGAATGAGGACCAGAGTGAGTGACGAGAGAGTCCCACATGGAGCCCATGTCCTTTGCTACTTTATTTCAGAAGGGCTGCGCTGTTGTTTCTGCCATCTGCTAACAGCTGTAGAGCTTGCCCCTGGTGAGGTGGTAAACGTAGGAAGGGACCACAAAAGGTGATGATGCATAAATAGCAGGACCACCTTGACAGATCCTTACCATGGGCATTATCAGCCATACTTTATTGATGAGAAATGGATGTTCAGAGAGATTCAAAAGTCCCCAAATCATACCTCCAAGAAGTGAGCAGACTGGGATTTGAACACTGATCTAACAACCTACATTGCCTATGCTTTCTAGATGAAGACCCAAGACTGGGAAGCCTCAAGAAAAAAAAATGCATGTTCCTAAGAGAACCCTAAACTACTCCTATATATACCATCTTTTATAGTTCATGTATTATCAAAGATGTGAGTATAAATTTTAAAAATAGACATCAACTTACTTAAAAATGCACATAAATTCAATATTTGAATTTACTTGCTTCTTTTTGTATCAGTCTGTTAGTGATTCAAAGTTGTTTTTACTTAGGTCTCAATTACATTGAATACACTAATATAGTGGTTCTCAACCTGTGGGTTGAGACCTCTTCAGGGGTCAAATGACCTTTTCACAGTGGTAACCTATCCTGCATATCAGACATTTACACTATGACTTATAACATTAGCAACATTATAGTTATGAAGTGGCAATGAGATAACTTTATGGTTGGGGTCACCACAACATGAGGAACTGTATTAAGCATCAGGAAGATTGAGAATCACCTCTCTAATCCATATTCTGATTGTATATAAATGAAACTAATGAAACTACCCTGTGGGGAAAACTCTGCTTTTCTCTGGGATAAGAGTAAAATTAAATCTCATTCACAAATATTATGAGGACACTAGCAAACTCTGAGAGTGTAGCTGGCGTGTTTTAGTCTTGAAGTGGTTGGTGAGAAGATGGTGTTTTCCCTGACCATATAAGCCACCCTGGCTTACCACATCCAGGAGAGGACATTTATATAGCTGCTTTTGCTGCAAGAGGATCTGACCACTGAGATAAATCTTCCTGTCATGACCTACTTAAGGGGACTTCATTTTAGGGAAATAATTTGGAGAGATGGGGGTGTTATATGGTCTCTAGCTGGGTCATTAAAATGTAAACATTTATCTACTTTTTAATGTTCATACCAAGCAAGTAAAAGCTGCACATATTGCTGAATCTCTTCCTCTTTGGAAACCTTGGAAATTTTATAGAAACTTGATGATGTTGCCATCTTACTGTTCTTCTCAAATTCTTTCCTAATTTTCAGGTTTGTCCTGCCTAGTATAATGGGATTCCTTATTCATTCCTAACATTCTTTCCTTTAGCACGTATTTTGTGTTATTGCTATGCTAGAAGTAATAGGTATAAAATTCCCATAATGGATGAGAGGTGAACACGACAAACTCCTTGATTCAAGTTGCTCCTAGTCCACGGAAGACTCCCAAACACTAATGGCTGCAGCCAGGACGAATTTTGCTTTATAAGAAGCCACAGAGAGGGAGTCCTTGGATTGGAGTGGGGGGTGCAAGAAGACTTCACATGTGTGAAGAAGGCAGAACTGAGACTAGACGTGTTGGGGAGGGTTCTGGATGAAAGCGGCAGCAACTGAGGACCCAGCAGTAAGGGGCTGGAAGTAACCCGTTGTCAGTCACACAGCTGACAGACAGTCTGGCTTGTTTGCGAACAACGACTTGCCAGGGCCCTCACTGGCGATGTTCTTTCTACCTTCTATAATTTCAGCAACTGGAATGTTGAGCTTTTCTAAGGCTATCCCATTTCCAAAGGTTGCATCATTGATTCCGGAAGACACTCCATGGCAAGGATAATAATATATTGTTATTTATTCCCATTGCCATGACTAATAACACTTTAAAAGCACATTTTCTGCTTGATGATCATCATGACCCCTGGGAACAGATCTCTGAGGCATCATATGGCTCTCCAAGAGACAGGTGTGGGAGTGTCTCCTATCAAACCAAGTTTTCAAGGCAAACCCACCAAATGCTAATCCCTCCAGGGTTCTTGAGGCTTACAGCTGTCAGAAGTTCAAGGTCACTAAGAAAATCTCCCTGTGAAATTGATTATGTAATGGTTTCCATCTGACCTGGAGGTTGGACACGTCTTTAAGCAAATGAGAGAAACCGAGTGTGCCTTCTGAAGCAGGGTTTACATGACGAGCAGGCTTAGTATTTGTCTCCCTGCTGTTACACATTACACCTGTGGTGCTTTCAACTGCAGCCCGCTGCGGCTGTATTTACTATTCCCCAGATGAGAGAGCCCGGGAAGGCACAGTTACATGCTATTTCCTCAAATTCCTCAACTAGTGAGTAGAAAGGGTAGGCGCTGACTATTCCATTTCTCCCTTACAGGGAGCCCCATGCTTATGCAAGCCTGTATTGGAGTACAGCCAGTAGTCCTGCGTTGGCTCAACCCTTCTGCCACTAACGAGTCCTATGAATTTAGACAAGCTGGCATGTTTCTCCTTCCTTCCATTTCTCATCTGAAGCATGGAGAGAATAAATAGGGCTCCTGGTCCTGCAGTTATGTAGCTATATATATGTATATTATACATATGTACATATATAAAGAGAAAGACTAGAGAGAGAATAGAGGGAAGGGGGAAAAGGAATGACTGGAGAGTCTGGGTGACTAGGCACAAAGACTGGTTCTGTGGCCAGTCCGTTTCCTGAGGCCTCATGGAAGTGGTAGTGTTGTGTTCATCTGATATCTGCGCTAAGTTGCAAGTGGCAGAAGAATGCAGAGCGCAGCATCTGTGTAGATGGGCTTGTTTGTTTCCCTGGCGCCAGCCACGCTAGGTGTGATTTTCAGGACCGTCGTGGTGGACAGTCTAGAGAAAGGAGATGTTTCTGGAAGGAGCAGTGGACAGTGTGCTTAGGCAATAGACATCTCGGGGCACAGTGTGGCTGTGAGGACTTTGTATCTAGAGGGCAGCAAGGTGTGAAACCTAGGACCTGTGTGGTACTTCCTGCTACCAAAGTGACGTCAGAGCTTGGCTGCTCAGAACTCCCGAATTTGGTGCCTGCATTTCCAGCTTTGTTTCCATAAGGGTGAGGTACAGTAAGCATGAAGTGAGCATCGATGGTCCATCTCCTGGAAGGGCACACAGAGACTGGGTTATTGGAGCATGGAGAGGATGCATTAACTTGGCCCATGATTGCTTAGAAAACAGGCTGATTCCTAAATTTATTTCAAGTATATTTTCTGTAATATCACATAAAAAGACCTTTGAAAATGTGTGTATGGACTTTTAATTTTTTAAAAACTATATGATTCTCTTGATCTTTGATTGAGTTCCAGGTATCAGGGCAGCAGGCTTTCTTTTCTTTTCTTTCTTTCTTTTTTTATCACTGAATGACGTTAAAATAGTGGTGGTCCTCTCCAAAGTGGATTAATGGATAGGAATGCTTCCATAAGTTTGTAAATGAAAGCAGTTTAATGGTGCTCGTAAACACCACACTCATTCGCTCACATCCTCTCCTGTCTCCTTTGTGTATCCCCTGCATTCTTGCAGTTGGTTTTCATGAGCCTGATGTTTATTGACATCAGGTTCAGAATGATGGATCTAATGTGGAAATGTACCGGCTTGAGAGGAAGGAGAAACCTGAGAAAGGGGAAGCAGAAGGGGTCTGCTCCTCAGCTATTTACTCACAGAAACAATTGCCCTGTGCATCACAGATCAGGAGATTTGGTTGTGAGTTAGCAAAGCAGAGGAAATGGAAACATTAGTTACAAATATAATTCACACACTGTAGTTCACTGGGATTGGCCGATAGATTAGAATGGACATATCCATACAGTCCAAACCTGTTCTCTGCCAAGAACAGCACACCTTACTTTTACTCTCTTCATTTGGCCAAGGTTGTGGCACTTCAGACCTTTGACAGGGATGTGGGGGTCCTGCAGTATTTGTTTTTCCTCAGCTCCCAAAAGTTCTTGGCTATGAACTGTACGAACTTTTGTGCAAATGCAGAATGCCTTAGTGAAATATATTTGGAGCATACACAACACCAACAAAACTTTATGGTGTGGTTATATTTCATGTAAGAGTGAGGGAAAAGTTATAAAGCTCCCTAGATAAATTCTCTGAATTGCTTAAGGTAGAGATGGCATACAGTAGCACGCTAGCACAATAGCATGGCGTCACAACAGCGTGCATGCTAACTGGCCAAAGCAGATGCTTGGACAGTGTTACTAGAGCATTAAGTTCTTGTAATGTGTTCATGTTCTTCTTGGAAACAGCATTATTACTCGGGTGCAGAACCACAAACAAATCACCCGCGTTTTCCTCCACAAATAAAAGACAGACACATATAGTTTCCGAAATTCCTTTTGGTAGCAGGTAATGTTTCAGTGTTTGGGTGTCTGCTTCCCTTCTGTGGTGCTCAGATTGCGATTATTTCTATGGAAAGGTGATCCCTGAACCTTGAAGTGATGTGGTTTCTGTTCTACTGCTTGGGCTCCATGCTATGGAGGCTTTCTCCTGGGAGTTTGCTGACTACTCTTTTCTCTGAACGACTTCCTTAATTGGCAGATACTAAAGATTGTTTCCAGGAGCTGCCCTTTCTACTTTAAATTGACTTGTCCAATTAAAAGTGTTCCTCCCTCATCTAAGTAAGGAGCTGGGTTCTGTGTCCACATCACATGATCAGCCTAGGCCAGCGATGCTGGCAAAGCATTGGAATTGATTGACAGGATGCTGAGGAAAAACTGACTGCTCTATGGGTGCCCGATGAGCCAGCCTGAAATTTATTATAAACAGAGGAGGAGCTGGCCACTGGAAATGGGAGAGGTGACCCCTGCATTTTGTTTGCTCCCTCCTCCAAGATGGTTACTCCCAGCAAGGCTCCTCAAGTGTGTCTCATGTCTCAACTTAATCCATGCACAAGAAAAGGACCAGATTTCAATTTCTGAGTCTTGCTGATTATTCACTAAATTTAGGTAACTCTCTTAATCTGTTCGAGTTTAATAATAGTGAGCCCGGAGAGCTACTAAATGGGTCAAATGAAGGAAAAGTTGTGGGAATGCTTTGTAAACTCTCCAAGGTCATAAAACATGAGTTGTTATCATTAGCAGTATTTTACTGTGGACTTTTCCTACAGCTTCTTCAGCTGTTCGAACTTTTTCTTGCTCACACTAGCAGCTGCCACTACCTCTGGTCCGTCACACACTCACCTGTGATGTTAAATCTTCCCCTAGGTATTCACTATAACAATATTGTAATTTAAATATTTTGAAATTAGTTTTTCACTATCTAAAAAGCAATCTTTGGTAGAAAGGATATGCATGGTACACGCAAATTTTAAATCATAGAATTGTGTTTTATTCAACACTTAACTGAGTGTCTGTGAAATTATTGACACTATGAGGGTCCTGAAGATACCCAGACAAATGTCAGTTCCTGGGACAATTCCTGTTCTGGTTTACTGGAAGAGGGCAGAAGTGAATGAACAGAGTATGTGTGTGTGTGTGTGTGGGGGGTGTTAGTTAGGGTTTCTATTGCTGTGCAGAGACACCATGACTACAGCAACTCTTATAAAGAAAATTAATTACAATTTCAGAGGTGCAGTCCACTGTCGTCCTGAAGGGGAGCATGGTGGCATGTAGGCAGACATAGCTTTGACTGCATCTTGATCAGAAGGCAACATGCGTAGACTGTTTCGCTGGGTGAAACTTGAGCAAAGGAGATCTCAGAGCCTACGCTACAGTGACACACACTTCCTCCAACAAGAGCATTCCCACAAACCATAGCAAGAAACGCACAACTTCTAATATTGTCACTCTCTTTAGGGACCATTTTCTATCAAACCACCACAGTGGGTCCTCTTTTTCTCATTGGGGTTATATATTCTGAGAGTGTTCTGGTTCTAGAATAAGTCCATTTTTGCACATTTGCTGAATTTACTTGGAATTGTTTGCTTCTCCTTTCTCTCTCTCCATCTCAAATGTAAGCTCTATGAGCCTCTGAGCTATGGCTCGAGAAAGTGTTTATTTCAATGCCTTCTCTGACGCCATGTTTCCGCTGGAACAGCATCAGCTCCTGGAAGCCAGAGGTTTAGTGTCTCCTGCTCACCAGTGTATACCCAGAATGCTATCTGATCCACACGGGGCCCCAATATTTGTCAAATGAGCTGTCACACTGTGTTAGATAAAAAGAGCATGTCATAACTCATAATCCTTGGAAACCCCATGGACAAACGCAAGCAATACACTTTTGTTTATTCAGGGAGAACCTTGTGTGTGTTGGGATGGGAGACTCGGCTTCAGGTAGAAAGGTAGATGGGGAGTAGGAAGGGAGTCGGGAAAGAAAGGGAAAGAAGAGGAGAAAAAGAGCAACCAGCATGGAGTGACCAGTAACAGACCGAGTCAGAGACAGACAGGAAGTACAGGAGAAGGGAGGAGGCAGGCGGGGAAAATGTAAGGGAGCTTAAGAGCTGACTGAGAGTCTAGAGAGATCTTGCTGTTTGATTTTCTCCCTTCCAGGATCCTTTACCCCTCTTAAGACTTTATGATCTGCCCACCCTAGAACACAAGTCTCCCAGTCCTAGAATAGGCAAATGAAGCTAATACATATCCAGAAAATGTGTGTTGCTCCATGGAAATAGTACGTGGAGTACTTTTGCCATGTGCTGAGAAGCAGTCACACGTGACTCGTGGCCGCGTTTCTAAGGTCAGACTGCTTTACACAGCTAGACAATTTTTCAGATTTGGGGAGGTGGACTCAAGGCCTCAGTACACCCCCAACTAGGATGTTAGTTTTGCCTCCTAACTCAGTCTCTTATCTTTGACTCACCTAGTTTCTCCATAGAAACCCACATTCAGAAGTTTTGGGGTGATTTGATTGGCTGCAACTGTTTGCACATCCTGGGATACACCCACTCTGAGGCACAGTGTGCCCCAGCTGCAAACCCAGTTGAATCGTCCAGCATAGGTTTCCTTTCGAACCCTTAACTTTGTGTGTCAAAGGTAATGTTAAAAATGCCCATTCTACAGATTAGGTAAGGTTATGAAAGGGCGGTTCATAGGACCTGGCATCCATCCTCGTTGTTTGAAGCCAAAAGCCAAGGTTCTTTTCAGTGATGCCGTAGCTCTGTTACCAAAAGTAACTGGGCCTGTGGGCTGGATGAAACCTCTTAGACTGCAGTGAACTGGCTGGTACCAGAAGCTCTTACTCTTGGTTCAACCATCAGTCTAGGTGGAGGGGGGGAGGACCATCTCATGGTTAAAGAAGGGAGAAGCACTCAAGTACCAGAACAAATTGGTAGAGCTTTTATTTTCTCTTAAAGGGACTGTGGTATTTCTTCCCCCTAGAGATAGAACTGTAGGGGCCTGTCAGCTGTTCTTTTTGGTCTCGGGGAAGTGTGGAGGGATGGGCTCCCAGAGCCCACTGGGACTGAAGTGTCCTTTGCCAGGCAAGTTTGCTTGTTCATCGTACCATTTCCATGCTTACCACCAAGTCTGATTTGGTTTGAAGAAAGGTATTTCCAAGAAGTCATAGTCATTTTTACTATATATGTTGACTTCAATGAGTGCCTTAATTTTCTTTGGCTGGGTGTCTGGTAACCATGTGTCAGAGTGTGGTATGTATGTGGGAATCTCAGATATGAGTCAGTTCTGTCTCTAAGCCATAAATGAAAAAATTTGAGGCTCATGTTGTTTCTACATTGTACCTCTTTACTGGTTTTTCTTAATTTTTGATAAAGCTTTAGCAAAAAAGATAGAAATTATATACAATTCCACATTTAAGTGGAAACCACTGTTAATGTTTTTATTTTTGACTTACGTGGAAATTTTTCAATTCATGTTCTCTCTCCATATATGTGCATGCGTACCTGTGTGTGTATGTGTGTGTGCGCGTGCATCTGTCTACCTATTACTGTTTTTCTGAGGCAGGGACTTGCCGTGTAGGAGCTGGTCACACACTCACCATCCGTCAGTCTCCACCTCTCAAGTTTTTCTTTCCCTGATTAGGAAGCTCTCTCTTTGTGTTAGGCACTTTCCTGATGTTCGCTCCAACTATAAACTCACTTATTCTAACAAAGCTCTATGATATAGCACCATCACCCTTGCCCCCACTTTAGAGATGGGGATACCGAGGACCTCTTTTCTTCCACATTAGCCCACTTTAGTTCACTGAAACCGGCATGGTTAGTTATTAGATTCCTACTCAGTATCTAGTCTCCCTCCCCTTTTTTCTTTCTTAAGAGAACCCTGATTGTTGGGACCAACAATGCACTTTGCTGAAAAATGTTTCCCAGATTCCCTCGCTGCTGAATAGCCATGCTACATTGTTTAATCAATGAGAGCAGTAGGAACTGCCCAGACAACTCCCTGCCTTTTCTTTCTGATGGTTTTAGAGAACCGTATGTGTTTTGTTCGTAAGTTGAGGTTGGGGTAGACTCCAGGTCATTTTTCCTTTCTGGCTCACTCTTGAGTCATTCATCTGAAATGTAATTGGATTCATTAGTAGTGCCTGTTACTTTTATTTCATCCCATACCCACTGGTTTTCTTTATTGATACTTTGGGTCTGTTTACATGTAAAACTGTAACATGGTCTAGAGAGTCAGAACGGTATGTCCGTCTTTGTTGTCATTTTACTCACTTGTACCCTCCCATCACTGTACCCTCCTCATCCCCACTCACCTCAACTCCATTCATTTCCAATCAGTCTCATTCATTTAAGGCTTAGATCCTGTCTTAGATGCTTTCCTATTGCTCTCATCAGACACCATGACCAAGGCAACTTACAAAAGGAAAGGTTCATTTTGGGCTAACAGTTCCGGAGGAATGAAAGTCCATTGCCATCAAGGCAGGGAGGTGTGGCAGCAGTCTGGCATGGTGGCAGAAACAACTGAAAGATGAAATCCTGAATCATAAATAGTAGCAGAGAGAGCAAACTGGAAATGGCTAGTGGCCTGCTCCTCAGTGACACACTTCTTCTAGCAAAGCCACACCTTCTAAGGCCTCTGCAAAAGTGCCATCATTTATGGATGAAGTGTACCATAGAAGGCATATATACATTCCGCACTTTCCATTTATATATGTGGAACATAGGAAAAATGTATGTGATACATATGGAAACAAGCATACATGTAAAGATTATTATATACACACATATATGAACATATTGTCTTTTCTTACATAACAGCTATAGAAACTTTCATACGTGAAGGTTTGATGTAGATCATTATGAGGAATGGAATACTATTGAGAACAAGGGGAAAGTTTGGAGAAGGTCACTTCTGTTTAGAAATGGCTTCATGATGGCAACTGCGTTTGAGAAGGGTCAACAAATGGCTGACATGGCAGCCTGGGGAAGTTTGTCAAGACAGAGATAGAAAAGGACAGAGGAGCAAGTAGACAGTTTAGTGTCAGCCAAGAGGGGCCAGGCCAGGGGCATCAGGCCAGAGGAGCCCCACAGTGGAGGCCATGACTACCCACCTAGAGAATGTGACCCTTTGGGGACAGTGTGAGAAGGTGGTTACCAGGTGACAGCAGAGCCCTAGCGTTGTAGTGTTGTGTGCATATCCTGCTTTGTGAGGTTTGTAGAGAGTTCGAGGATTTTTCTAATGATTTGGTTTATATTAACACCACATGTCCGTGTTAAGAGAAGCCAGGCCCCAATAAATGAGAGAACCTTCTCACAGCCAGGGGGTGACAGAGTCCCGAGTCGGAGAAAGCAGCACACTTGACTCACACTCTCAGGACCTAAGAGCTCAAAAGAATGGGAGGTGACCCTGCACTTCTTAGACCTGGTAGGCGTCAACCTTTGCCAGCTTCTTTGGACTGTTTGAGTCACCGAATCCCAAATACTCAAGTTCATCAAGACTGGAAGCAATTTTCAAATGGCCTGTTATGTATTGGATCCTGTCCTCTCTGACAGACCTAAGGACACGACTGTTTTTGGATGCAGGGTCTTTGAAGAAGAAATTATTTAAGATGAGGTCATTGGATAGGGCTCCAGTTCAGTATGACCGATGTCCCTAGGAGAAGAGGAAACTAGGGTATGTGTGTCTAGAGCGAGGGCCCCTTGAAGTTGCTACAGAGATTCCATAAGTCAAGTTAGCAGACTTCATGAGAAACTATCACTGTGAGCCATTTTTCTTTCAATCTTAGAGCCTCCAGGAAAGTAAGAAAACGAATATCTATTGTGTAAGGCAAATTTAGTAGTGCTTTGTCATCACGGTCCTCGTAAACCAACCAACAACCCATGATTTAACTTTCTCTTTAGGGATTTTGGTGCCTTTACCCTACCCTGATATCGTGTTGTGGCTTTTCAGTACTCCTAGCCCTAAGAGTCCTCGCTGGACCCCATTGCATGTTCCCACCACAGCCACGGTGACTCTGAGGCAATGGAAGGAAGCCCTTCCTTGCCAGAGCTGAGGAAAGCAGTAAGGGTTGAGGCTCTAAGGTCAAGGCTCTAAGGTGGCCATTCCCGGCTAAGTAAGCTTTGCATCCCCCTGAGTGTGATGCAGTGGTTGAGCTAGCACCCTCTATGGTCATTCCACGCTCCTCTGTTCTACACACTGTGGAAAGAAAGCATTCTGGTTTTAAATGCACACCCGAGGGGTTATAGGTATTTTTTTTTTAATCAGATCTTTTTATCTTTCTAAATTTTCTAAAATCTTTCATGTTGCTAACAGGATTTATAAATAAGGCAACCAGACCTAGTTTTTTTCTCCCTTATGCTTGTATTATATGTGGAGGGAGTTAATCATTTAGCCAATGCAAATGGCAGTGCATCAGAAAACATACACTCATGTTAACAGACAGTGCGCACAAGTAGATGTAGACTGAATGCCACATGCAGGAAAGACGAGGCTGGAGAAAGCCATCACAAGTATCTCCTTAGGATGTGTTATCTGGGTCTCATCAGACTCTCATGTCATGGAAACAGCTGCTTTGTGTCTGCCTTGTCTGTCCTCACAAAGAAAGGGATGAAGATGTAAGAGTATCCTGGAGCCAGTGCAAAGGAGGCAGACTCAGAAATGGCAGATGCAGCCACATAATCTCCTCAGGAAAGGAGCAAGTTCAAGGTCAAGTACAACTGAATTCTCCCAACGACAAGCATAGCCAGTTATTTAACTCACTAATAATTAAATCAAATAATGTACTTGAGGTTACTGGGGCAAAATAGCTTAGCGGATATCACAATCACTGGGCACTAAGCATGCCCAAATTTTGCCATTTACAGTGGCCTTCCGTTGTCTTGATTCCTGTGGCCATTTCCTGGAGAATGGTTTGCAAGGACAGGTGAACCCCAACTCTCATATTACATAGTGAAGGACTAAACTTGGCAATGACCCTGCTCCAGGGCCCCTTTCTAGGACTTGGTGAAAGGCTATCCACCCGTTAGCCCTGCAACAAGAACGTCTTGCTCTTACATGTCTACGTGCACAGATAGGATTCTGATAACTCAGAGCTTTAGCTTAAGATTGATGATGGGCCAACACTCCTCTTATGTACTCCTTTGTTGATGGCCAAGATCCCTTTGGAAAGGGATCTTGTTTCATCTCCAAAGTCCACAGGCTGTTATTCTCTCTCTCTCTCCCTCTCTCTCCTCTCTCTCTCCTCTCTCTCTCCCTCTCTCTCTCTCCCCCCTCTCTCTCTTGTGTTTGTGTATGTAAAAGACATGTTATGTAATGACCTTTCTGAGACTCTCATGCAGCAGCTTGTGGCTATTCGGGCTTTCCCCTGAACTTAAATGCATATCCAGCTGTGCTCATTCCCTTAAGCCCCCTGTGCCTGCTCAAGGTTAAACCTGCAGTCAGCTCTTTGAGTGTCCAGAGGGTAATTACCCAGATACACCTGGGAGGGGGTTTAACCCATTGTGCCCCACCCTCCCCACCAGAGTCGTGGGGGAGAATCACATGTGTGCGAGAGAGGCACAGCTAGTGAAAGTCACACCTCATCCCCAGAGGTCATTTGATCTTGTCAAATACGCTTTTACAGAACATATGTGCTTTAGTTCTATCTCAGCTCCTGGAACAACAGACTCCATTTTGTTCACCTCTGATGCATGTGTACGAAACAGGAAGCCCTCTTTTGTCTGTACATGAAATTTTTGAAGTTTTGGTGGAAAGAAAAGGCACACATTTTCCTCAGATCACAATGAAGCGACTATTGGATTGTTCCTCTACTGAGAACAGCAGAGAAGAGAGAAAAGGTGTGAAAATTCTATTTATGGAAGCCTGGGAAGAAGGCAGAATGACAGTCCTGGAAAGGAGTGCTCTATGGATGCTGTGGACTAGCATTTGGGAGTAGAGTTGGTTAAAAGCAAGATATATGTACACTTGCTTCGCTTGGGACCGGCTCTCTCCATAATTCTTCTCTCAGATACTCCTGGGTCTCATGGGTGTGAGTTTGAGGTGGGATCCCATGGGCAGGGATGCTCTAACTCCTGATTACTTGATGCTATCACTAGCAGCACAGGACAGCACCAGCACCCTGCATGGGCACTTGGCAGTGTCCTTGGAGGTGGAAGTGCATGTACTCCAGCCACAGACTTTTGACACCTGGACAGCCTCAGGCAGGTTGCCAATGTCTGCTGGGCTCCAGTTTCCCTCTCTGTAACAGGGCCATTGAGACTCACCTTGGACAAAATTAAGTCGACTATGTTAAGTCTTTGGTACATCCCGAAGTATCAGATATTTGATGATAATTGCTATTTTATCACAAGCTTTGTCAAAACCCACGTATGTGGCTAGAGGTGGGTCATGCTGTGTAGGTGGCTGGCCTTTGGTTCTTGTGGGAAAATATGAAACTTTATGCTCCAATCCCTTTATAAGTTTGAACATTTCCAGTCCCTTTGTGAACCTTGGTTTACTCTAGGACAACCTGTGGTTCTCAGCTTATGGGTTGTGACAGGGTTGCATTTCAGATATCCTGTTGTATGAGATATTTACATCACAATTCATAACAGTAGCAACATTACAGTTATAAAGTAGCAACAAAATAATCTTATGGTTGTGGGGTCACCACAGCATGAGCAACTGAATTAAAGGGTGGTGGCATTGAAAAGGTTGAGAAACACTGCTCAGAGAAAACGCTCATGTGTGACCTGCGTTTAGCAGCGTGCAATATTGCTATGGCTCAGATTAGGTTTTTGTCAAGATGTTTCAAGACTTGAGATGCTTCTCATTCATGGATTTTTAACAAGGACCTGGGCAGGTTACAGACAGTGTGAGTAGCAGACAAATAATTCTCCTTCTCCTATGAAGGCCAGAGAAAGAAAACAGTTGGGTTGTCCCCCTAGAGTTCTAAATTGAAGACCCCCAAACCAGAATTTGTTCTGCTGAGTAGCTGTCCCGCCCAGTGTCCCTAACTTCTTTATTGGTAATGTTCTGTAATGCTCAATAGTGCTCTGGATTCCGGGGCATTGTAGTTTTGACATTGTCATATTAACTCAGAGTACTTCTAGGAAGCAGATTAAGAGAGGAAATCCTGGGCTGGATTTCCTGGGACTGTGCAGTCAAGAGTTCTCAGGTATGGAAGTCATCCTTGGGTCTTTTGCCACAAAAATTCTTATATCTCTCACTGAAACAAGCTTCCCATGAAGGGCCAGAGCACTGTCTTTTATAAATGGGTAGAGAAAAAGCAAAGATGATGTCACAGCTGGAAATGGGAGATGAAAACTGTTTTTGTTTATGATTTCCATCTTTTTTTTAATAGGATGTTGTAGTTTTCTTGGGTAAACAGCAGTTTGACATTAGATTATATAGGTTAAATTCAAGTGCACAAATAATGTACTAAAATGCTTTATAGTCTAGTATTAATATTTTGCTGTATAATAACTGCATATGTTACATTTTATATTTATCTATATGAATATGCATTCATCAAAATGCCCCAATTTCCCCATACCGTTTATAACCTATCTTTAGTAACAGAGCGTGTTACCAATTGTCCACAGTCAGTAGCATGGGACTCAGATTGTCCACCTACCCCGACAGGTTCACCCTGCTTCCCTCTGTGCCCCAGGCTGCTCGCTGGGGAAAGCCAGTCCTTGCTCCCACCACCTTATGCATTCCATCCACAGGAAAGGCTGCACACTGGCCGCCATAGCTCCAGATGCAGTGGAGCCCTGCAGTTCTGCTCTGGGGCTGGGGGTGGGAGTGGGAACCATATTCAGTCCTCAAAGCCCTGGTTTCTTCCAGCAGGCCAGGTCTCGGATGAAGACTGCACTACTAGGAACCGACTTCTCCTCAGGGGTTGGCTAATACAAGCCAGATGTGCAGGGAAATCAGGCCACGAAGGGTCAAGGTGAGGTAGGAGAGAGGAAAGTTCTCTGAGCGATGGTAGGGCTTGTGTCATTGTTCCATCCTGCCTCATGTTCCTTTCCCCACCTGCTTTCTACCTGAGCTCACCCTCCCTTGCCTGCCCCTTAAAGCTCCTTTCTTTGCTCCCTCCCTCCCTCTCTCCCTTCCTCCCTCTCTTCTTCCCTAACCTGAGATGAGTGATAGCCATCACTTATAAAGGCACAATCAATCCCTTTTAGTTACTGTAGCTTCTATTGGTTATTCCTGCATGCGACTACACTTGAGGTTGTGTTTTGCTGATGTTGTCTTCAGTGATCATCTGGAAAAAAAACAACAAAAAAACCCCTTGAAACCCATGCTTCTCCTTATTCTCCCCACCAAAAAGATCTGGAAGACACAAGCAAGACATGGTAGCTTTTTTTTACTCTCTGTATGACCTCCAGGCTGGAGAGAGAGAGAGAGAGAGAGAGAGAGAGAGAGAGAGAGAGAGAGA
>LOJH01000755.1:56491-82311 GCA_001685095.1 Ellobius talpinus
AGAGAGAGAGAGAGAGAGAGAGAGAGAGAGAGAGGAGAGAGAGAGAGAGAGAGCTCAGTCCACCCAGCCTCATTCCCCCCCCACCGCCTTTCAAGTGTGGGAGGTTTGAAGTCTACACACATTTTCCCAGGACGAGGCGCTGTACGCATCTGGGTCGGCTTTGTTCCCGTTTTTTCTTTTTTCAAGTTAATCAGCGTGAGTAACTGCTACATGAAACCGAGGGGAAAATGGAATAAATATGTTGGAAGTGCTTGAAATTGATAGGCACTTGTTGATTGTCCTCAGCCTCACTTCCTGGCCTCATCTGAAAACATTCAAAGAGTCTGAACAATCCTTGAGAGTTGTTTGGCATGCTGGAAAACTAGTCTTGTCTCTAATGTGGAAGAACTTTGATCTTCTCGCTTCCTGGTCTAAGTGTAGGAGAGGGAGGAAAGGGCTCACACTTTGGGCTATAAGGATCCGGAGAGCTGAGCAGTCTTCCAAAGATTATCTTTCTCTTTTTTTTCTTCTTTGAGGTGGGCAGTATATTGCTATATGGCCCAGACTGGCTTCAAACTTTTGGCTCAAGTGATCCTCCTGCCTCAGCGTCTCAAGTTGGTGATACTAGAGATAGGTGTCTCCTCACCTGGGAGCTCCCTTTGTGAAACTCTTGATCTGTTGCATAGTGCAGTGCACCCAATCTAGCCTGCAGTGCTCTAATCTCCTTTGGTTTCTTGAGGCAGGAACACTGGACCAATAGAGAACTGCCCCCCAGAGACCCACCTAGGAAGAAATGGGAGCTCTGGATGTGGCTTGGTGATGGGCATTTGCCTGACATGAGTGAGTTCTCAGGTACTAGAGCCAAACAAAATAAACCCAATGGGCAAATGCTAGAAATGCCAGTTAGAGGAGCGATGATGTACATGACGAGACAACGCTGTTGTCAGGCGTCGCTCACCGTTATCATCACAGGAAGGACTCCTCGGCTAACTTAGAGATGGGTGGGTCCTGTGAAGGTAGAAATGGTGCAGGAGGGCTATGCTCAGGGTCACCTGGAGATAATAATGTGGGGAAGGCCAGGGCTAGAATTCTGAATTGAGAATTCTGAGTTCATGCTTGAAATGTAACCCTGGAGTCCCATCCCTTCAAGCCTTTCTCTGAACCGTGGCCCACCTCACTCAGCAGTGTGAAGACCAGCCCCGCACTTGGATTGTCTCCAGGCCCCGCTTCCCGTTGACTGCTTGTCTCTCTGACCTCCTCCTTCTTCTGCGTGACTGAGAGGATTGTGACTCTCAGGGTGCCTGGCATAGTGTCACCTACGGAACACCTTCAAGAGCATGCGTGGAAGCAAACTTGCTGGCTTGCCATTCAGTAGATGGAGACCTTCCTCCAGTGTGGTCTGTGCTCTGCCACACCTTTTTACTCAAGTCTGGGATATACATTTCTAGATTTTTCTCTAAGAGGGAATTAGGGCTCCCAGGGACCTAAGGGATAGCTTGTTCCTTATGTGTACTGGTCACTTCAGGAGATCCTCAGAGAAGGAAGTCACAGGAGAGGGCTAGGACCCCCGCTTCATCATTATGCTTCTAAGCTTGTGCACTCCATTTTGAACCCAGGAAGCTTGTAGCATCAATTCTAGATTTAGAAGGCCTGGGTTTGAACCTACCCTTCACAGGCAGGCCTCATTTTTCTACCTGTGAGACAGAGATAACAGCTGCTGCCTCTAAGGGTAGCTTTTGTGGCCTCTGGGTATAACATGATATCATGCCTATTATAAAGTCACTAATACAGAATGAGTGTATAATTTAAGTATATAAATGTTGTCCTGAGAGGAATGGGGAAGACACCATGAGGAAGAGGCTAGGTTCCTTCAACAAACATTTCTTTAAACACACACACACACACATACACACACACAAGACTATTTATTTTATGTGTGCGTGTGTGCCTGAGTGTATGTTTGTATATTACATGGGTGTAAGAGCCCACAGAGGTCAAAAATATCAGATCCCCTGGAATTGGAGTTACAGATGGTTGT
This sequence comes from Ellobius talpinus, assembly GCA_001685095.1. Taxonomy (NCBI): domain Eukaryota; kingdom Metazoa; phylum Chordata; class Mammalia; order Rodentia; family Cricetidae; genus Ellobius; species Ellobius talpinus. The sequence goes on from LOJH01000755.1 coordinate 58,509, forward strand.
GAGCTGCCATGTGCTTGGAACTGATCCCAGGTCCTCTGTAAATGTGGTAAGCATTCTTCAATGCTGTGCCGTCTTTTTACACCCTCAGCGAACATCTCTTGAGAACCTAGTGCATGTGATGTCTATTGGTGCTGTGTGGGTGATAAGGACCAAGACAAAGTCTTGACATCCACCCCAGGTGCTCTTAGTCTTGTGGGGACAGATAAAGTTTGTCTGAATTTGAAGAGAAGACGGATCTAAAAGGCAGGGTTTACAGAGTACCTTGGGGCCCAGGGCTCTCTTTGGAGTATTGGAGAAAGGCAGCCAGGCTCTGACCTAGACTTGGATGAGGAGGAGTTTATTGAGAGGGGTTAGAGGTTTAGAAAGGATGGATGCCACTTAGAATGTAAAGAGATACGAATGCAGTGGCCTGGTGCTGGCCAAGGTAGGGATTAAGGCCCAGGGAGGCAGCAGCAGGACCTTAGACAGCTAAAATGAGCAGCTGGACAGGTTCTTTTCAGTCATGGGAGGCTGTGAACTCTTTAAGGGGTTAACAAGGTGGCGGCTCTCATCTCATCCTTGGGGCCCTTCGATCTGTCCTTCATCTGCTCCGCTCTCAGTCCTGGGAGGCAGGATATCCCTCATCACGATTGGGATTAACCAAACAAATTAACCTTGGTGGAAGGGGAAGCTCTCTGGATAAGAGATAGGCAGATTCCACTGTGTCCCATAGCGACAGTCAGCTTTGCTGGCTCTACTTGGCTGGGTCATTTAATTTTCCACCCCACTCTAAAAACTGTTGCGTTTCTAAAAAAGGAAAAAGAAAGGGGGGAAAAACTCAAAACCTGCATCTTCGGGAATGCAATGTGGTTTTACTTCTGGGAAGGAGTGATGAAAATTGAGCTGCTCAAGTTTTCTATCACTTGATAAAGGGCAGAGTATATAAATGTAGTTGTAAAACTCTCTCCAAACTGTTCTTAAAGGAAAAGCTACCTGTGCATAGTTGATGTGAGTTCCCTCTGCATTGCAAGCTTTTCTTCTGTTCTTTACACACTTTTCCAAGGAGGTGGCAAATCTCCAATGTTTTAAGCAAGGGTTTCAAGTGTAAGGCCCAACAAGGAGGGGGATGTCTTAGGGGGTAAGTGTGCATCTGGGAGCGAATGGCCTGTCTCTTGTCACTGCCTTTCCCCACGGTGGTGGCAATTCTTGTTTATCCTATGTGGTTGTTGAGCAGCTACTCAGCCATTAGCTACATGCTCCTGGGTGGTGGTTTATTTTGGACCGTGACTCTGTGCTCGACCTGCTGCCTCCTTCGATTTTCTTAGCTGGACTTGACCATTCTGTCATCATCTCCCCCCCTCTCTCTGGAAGGCTGGTTTAGAGCCCTCCATAAACTATGTGTCCCAGCTTTTTGGATAGGAGCAAGGGGAGATGCTCATAAAAACTAAGGAGGATGGAAGGCTCTGCTGGTTCTGGCTGATGCTTTGGAATGGCTTTTCATGGCATGTGAGTACCCTATTGTCTGCCATCTAGGGCATTGTCCTAGCACTCCATTGCCCATGAGTGCCAGCTTTGCCTGGAGCCTCTGCTGGCCATGCAGAGGCAGGTATAGCAGGAAGGCCTGACGTGCTTCTGAGAATAAACACTGTATCAGTGTTGGGAGCTGTAGATTAGATAACAAAAGCTCTGGCTGTACTCCGAGGAGCTGTTAGTGTTTTCAAACAAGTGTTCTGAGACGTGGCACACTATGAAATCTGTATTCCCAACATGTGGGATGTGGAGGAAGGAATACCAGGAGTTCAAGGCCAGCCTAGGCCAGATAGCCAGATTCTACGGAAAACAGAAGCGTTTCGTAGCCTATAGTATAGATATGCACACACATCAACAGATGCAAATAAGTAAAACCTAAAAATGTAGAAATGGGGGTATTAATAGGTGATGAGGAAGAGTGAGGGTGAACACATGGGACATGAAAGAGAAAAAGAGATTTGGGACTTGGGATAGGCTACTAGGATAAAATCAGGGTGACCGAGGATGGGAACAGGAACAGGAAGGAGACTAGCGAAAATATTCTTTGTTCGGAATGTCATGACATCTAACTCATATTCTAATTACACTTTTAAAATAAAAGTATATAAAAAGTACTTTGGTATATGGTTAAAATGATCAGACTTTAGTAGCTCTTGCTTTCATTTTCAGTACAGCTAAATAACAAGAACCCTGGAGCTAAACTTGAGGATTCAGGATGGCGAGACACAGAAAATAAACTGTTTTATCAACGCGGACTTTTCAGTAGAGGCAAATGATAAAGAAGGTTTCAGATGGAGTCACACAGAGTGGGAGGACTCCAGCTCCAAGAGTGCCCAGGGGATCTTGCTGGTGTGTTGTGTGGCTTGAGCTCCTGGGAAGAGATGTTGTCATGAGGAGAGAGAAAGCAGTATGGCCACGACCAGGTGCTGAGTTCAAACTTATCACTCTAAAGTCAGAAGGAGAAAAGGAGAAAGAGGGAAATGGGAGGGAGAGAGACAGAGAGAGAGAAGCTGAGAACTCTGAAATTCCTTTGTAGGTTGTTCAAATCCATTTGCATGACTCTTAAAGCTTTTAAAGTGCAGTCAACTTACTTTTTCCAAATTGTTCAACCTCCTTGGCCAAGGACCAAATGTTTTGTTCACACATGACCCTCAAAGCCTTCTTTTCTGCTTGGCAAAGGACAGTTCCTCCTGACGGCCAGTTTAGAAATGACGGATAAAGTCAATCTTTAGAAGAAAAATTGACTGAACTCTGCCCCCGTTCCTTTACTCTTGCTCTCTATCCGCCCTAGCTGGAACTGATCTCTTTCCAACGTTGCTTCTGTGCAGCGTGTCCGATGAGCACTTGTTAGCATCAAGGAACCCAGTCTGGGAGAGCAAGTGGAGGTTGCTAAGCATCATAGGGGAGTAGTGTGTTCAGAATGTATTGTTCCCAGTAGGGTACTGGACCAAAATGGTCTCCCCCTTCATGAGATACAGTAGGTGTGACTCCCTCATCTGGTCCCCATGCGGACATCTTCTTTTTAAAACAATGAGGAAACAGAGTATCTGAGAGTTGAGTTAGGTATGCCCAAGCCCACATTAAACCGACAAGTGGCAAAGTCCGAATTTAAATCCGGCTCTGATTCTGAGACCACATTTCTTAGCCACAAACAATACAGCTGGGAGCAGAGGTGCAGTCCCTGCCACACATCATTCACTCGGGGCAGAAGCCTAGGCATCACTGCTTGCACAGTGTTGAGTGGATAGCCCAGGGAAAGGGGATGGGATATATGTGAAGAGTTTTTACCACTGGCACTTGGCACTTATAGAACTGAAGATGCTTAGTATCTTGTAATGTACTCCTCAGTGGGCCAGTCATACCTAGAGAAGGATCTTTGCCTCAACAGTCTTGCCTGTTAGGAAACAGTGTGGGACCTCTCTCTCTATGAGGATATGTGACTTTCTGGGAAGCTGGTTCTGTTCTGGGAACTTGTCCCCTGAGGGTCACTCTAGAATGGTTGAGTTGTCTTTACCCCTCTCTATTCCTAACTTCCAGAACCTCCCCTTTATTCTGCTCCCGAGACTTATAACTGAGATGCACCCTCACACGTGGTTTTCCTTCCCCCCATTGCAGAGATGGTCACGGGAGAGGCCCTCAGAATCCTGCTTTAGGAAGGAACAATAACTTCAACCCAGTCCCTGTGATCTGGCCACTGTTGTGGCGAGCAGGGGAGATGAAGAGCATTTGTGGGGCCCGACACTTCTGTGGGTACAGAACCGACTGGTATATACTTGCAGATGGTTTGAAAGGAGGAGGAGGGGACTTGTAGGGATTGAGGGGAAAGAAAGTAGAATGGTAATTGGAGATAGTGGATGGCAACCCCCCAGTGAAGCCAGGAAGAAAAGACTATGCTTCACAAACACAGGATGGGAGGGGTTTTGTGTTTAATGTAAATACACCTGCCATTTGTTCTCCAAAGCGCTGGGTCCAGGTTTTGAGATAAAATAGAGTTTTGAACATTGTGCCAGTGGAATTTGTCTTTCTGTGCCCAGGAACTTCTGTTCACTTTGTTCCCATCAGAACCTAGAGAAGGACGAAGTGCCCTAACCGGCTTAAAGGTCTCACCCAGCATTGCACCCACTTGGTCTCAGCATGGCACCTTCAGCAGACAGGTACCTTTGTGACAGATCCTGATTATTTCATTCTGCTATGCTCGCCACTGCATTAGAGACAGAGGCAGAAACCCTCATTTTCCTTACAAAACCCCTGCTGCTTTTTGCCTTAAGCTCATCAGCTCAGCTCCAGCTACTGGGTCTGATTTCAGGCTTAGACTGTCAGTACACTGGCCTCCTCAGAGTCTGGGCTGGTCCCCTGCCTGCAGACTCTTCTCCTTTCTCTTCAGCCTTCAGTTCTGTCCATAATCAGTGATCAGTGTTCTGCATTATTTCTTTAGAGTGCTTTCTCTGAATCTAGCCCATCAGTCAGAGATATTGAGCCCTTCCTACACTGCTTTTGGTGCCCAGTGTCCCCTCTTTGTGGCTTGTCCCTGATTATAACTGTGGGTTTGTTTAATTACTTGGTCAATCTCTCCATCTTCTACTAGACTGCAGGCTCGTTGGGGCTAAGTTGGCCTCTGGCACTGGCACAACCTGGCACTTGGAAGGTCCCACCAGTGTCTGCTCAGTGAAGAACGGAGGAACATTTACAAGTAAAACACCTGAACAAATAGGAAGGAAAACAATCCTGAAGTTGTAATTCTACAACTGAGGAAACTCCACATTTGATTTTTTTTTCAGTGTATGCTTTTTAATTTTTGCTCATTCTTTAAAAATAACATAGCTTTTCATTTAATGATATTGTAAACAGGTTTAGATTTCCACCAATTGTATTTAATTTCCTATCATCTTTTTAAACCAACCTTTTTTATGAACCCCCTACATGATCACGTGATATATTATTTCATGGAAATTGATGCAGAAATAGCACCATGTCAACTTAGCCAATCAACACTGCACCTTTCCCCAAATGAGTACATGCTACAAAGTCAGGTTGACTGCACAGGCAAATGGAACCACGTGGCAAAGGATCTGCAGACCGTGCAGGAGAGTGCTGGCCACAGGAAATGGCTGTGACTGGAAGTGGGGACTGTGGTAGGACTGTTAAAGTTGCCACCTGCCCCTGATAGAAGCAGACATCTTGTGTGGAATGCCCTCATGGTGCAGTGACATGGGCAAGCAAAACGGTTGCCCTGGGATCATCTAGAACCTTCTTGGGCTTGTGGCAGGATATTGACTGAGAGTGCTACTTTCCTTGCTTCATGCTGAGGCAGTGAGGAGAAGCCCACCTGGAACCCACAGTGCTGTGGAAGAGGGAGTGATTGGTCAAGCTATTACACAGATTCGTAGTTCCAGCCTTTAGCACACAGCACAAGACAGTGACTTGCTATGCATTTTCCCTTCGGTCGGACTGACTCTGAGGGACTTTGGTTTACCACAAAGGCAAGGAAGAAGGGTTAAGAGGGGTAGCCACAAGGGGGCACTAAACCAGAGCTAGAGATACGGAGGAGCGGTGATTCTTTGATTCTTTGTCATTGTTTTGTGCTGTCTCCTGAAGAAAGGTCCCTTCAAGAGTCCAGATGATGGCAGGCTGCTTGTATTTCAGCCACCAGACACTGTGTGCTTCCTGTGGCTGGGACAACTTATGCTCTAGAACCTTGGATCACAGAGGACCTTACTGCTTTTATCCCAGATTTATACACTAAGTCCTAGAGACATGAGGAAGGTGGAAAACAGAATTTGAATGCAGGTCCGTGTGGGCCCGAATCCCGTGCCTTCTTAACCGCTATTGGTGAGGAATCTCAGTAGGTTCTTAAGAACGGGCGCTCTCCTCTCCCCAGCCTTTGTGACCCAACAGCATGAACAGGAACAAGGCGAGCTCTGTGCTCCCACTTGGGGAAAGTTAATACTTCACTGCTCTCCAGAATTTAGGAGCTTGGTCAAAACTCACTATTAAACAGGGATTTTCTTTAATTCCTTTTGTTTAAAGATTTTCTTGTGAAACACTCTATGTACTGTGCCTCCCTCTGAGACGGCAGCGGTGCCAGACCGTTAGGGAGTTTGTGTAAATAGAGAGACGGCCAAATGCTGCCCACACAAGTCGTAAGGCATGAGGCCGAGTGTGTGAAACAGGCAGCCAGGGCTCAGGGAGTGTCCTGGGACCTCACCTGCTTCCCCAGATCTGTGGACAGGGCTGTCCAGGTCTGAGGATAAAGATTCAAAAATGTCTTTAACTGTTCACTGGAAAAAAGAGAAGTTTGATAAGGAAATACAACCATTTTGTCTTGAAAAGTCAATATTAATTATTGTTAATGCATATCTGGAGTTTGTTTTGATTTTTCAACTGACACTTTTTATAAAAACCAGGAATATCTAGAGAGTAAATAATGGGACAAGAAGGCTTTGAAACATCTTTGAAATAATGGTTCAGTGCCTGGGGTCAAAGTGTAGAGCTGGTTTTCTTCATGCATTAAAAAAGACCTATTTTTGTATTTAACATTGTTTTGGGAAAGACTGCATTATATTGACACATTGAGAAAAAAATTCCTTTTTGTTTTTCTACAACTAATAGGAGCTTAGCATTGTGACTAAGGAGCAAAGAGAACCCATGTGGATGAATGGCCTCTTTCTTTAGCTGTAGAATTTAATAGCTGCCACTGAGAGCATTTTCTTTTAATCAGCAAAAAAAATTATTTGTCCTTGACATTTATGCCAAAAAACCAGCCCAGAGAGTATGTTTTATAGTCAGTGCTGGATTGCTCTAAAGGTAGAATTTTTCTATGTACAATATTAGCTGAGTAGAGTTTATGTTAGATAACCCATCTGTTAGGTAATCTTTTCAGTATTTTCCTAAAGAAGAAGATGCCTAGAGACGGAGGAGCATCACAGGTAAGCACTTACATGCTTCCTGCCCTTAGTGACCAGTACTGAGTCTGTTTCTTGATACAACAGGGGATCTTATGTGCCAGCATGATCGTATTATCACAGTGATTAATGTAGCTAAACATCTAATATAGCCCTTGGCAGTTACTGAGCAGTTACTAAATATTTGTGATACGTAAATGATATAATAACTTAAGACTTGCCCCAGAGAACGCTTTCTTTATGATCTGGTGATTATAAGAAGGCATAGAAAATGAGACAGTTCAATCGTCTAGAACAACTAATAAATGTAAGTTTAGCAGAGGCACAATAAGATATCGCTTAAGATACTGTAAGCTGAGGCTGTTGGAGAGGTGTTTCTACCTTATTAAATGTGAGAGGAAAACTGTGTCTATGACCTCTTATCTTTACCTATTTGTAAAATCAGGACAGGCTACACATTGTTTAGCATTATGGAGATTGCAAAGAAACGCATGATATAGGCCCTGACCTGATAGAATGTTTAGTGTTTTTGCAAAATGAAATAGGTAAAAATTAATTACCAAATAATAGCCTCCAAATAAGGGGAGCAGAGGAAGAGCCTGGCAGATCCCAGGTTGCGGCATTGACAATTGGGAGGAAATGTGGACCCCATGACAGAGCAGTGGAAAGCCTCCTGCAAGTTTGGGGAGAGGCGAGAAGGAAGCTCGCTGTGGTGGGAAAGAACAAGGCAGAGGGAAGGAGAAGTGGTTGGCAAGAGCAGCTCATTAACATCCAAGGCTCCCTTTGAACCTAAAGTGTCTGTCTGTCTGGACTGATCAAGCTTGTCCATCATGCCCTTGTCCACCGCCATGATTCATTACCCTGCCTCTCTTATCAGTGTATCGCAAGTAAGACAAGAGGCAGGCACAGATAGGAGGAAGTACTTTGCTTCTCTCTACTATGCCAAACATAGCTTACATACCACCACTGATGGCCTGTCAGCCCACCTCTCCTGGACACTTAATCATGGCCCTGGAATCCACTGGAGCAAGTTTCCTATGCAGTACCATGTGCTTCGGAGTGTCTGTTTCTTCCTTCCTTCAACATGCTCACCGAGGTCAAGGTGGCCCAGGCTGCACATTCTCTCTCAAAGTTGAAGTGCCCTGGCAGGAATGCAGCTCCTCTGTGCCCCATCAATGGGGTGCTTAGCACAGACCGGGTATTTGCTGTATGTCTGGCACTATTCTGTGTTCTTTCCACGTAAAAATTCAGTTACTTCTCCAGAGGGAAGAAACAGTCGGAACAAGGGGAGGCCTTATGAGTGTACCTACTTATTAGATAATTCATCTTCAGTTCCTCCTACAAATATTTATTGAGGAGTATTTTATGCCAGGCACCAGGACTCAGGCCTGGCAGAATTCCTGAGTAGACAATCAAAGATTGGAGTAATTCAGTCACAACCGAGCTGCCAGGATGGATATTTTATCAGTGTCCCACATTCTGAATTGACTATTCAACATACTTTGTGTCCATGAGAGCGGTACTGTATTCAACTTTAACATGCGTGCAGATCTCCTGGGAATCGTGGGAAATGCCTATTCTGAGTTGGCAGTGCTGTGGCAAAACTGGGGAGTCTGGGTTTTTAGCGTGTCTGCTGGGGATGGCGATGCTGCATACCCACGTGAGCCCTTGGGGTGTTCAGGTCCAAGAGAACCGACTAACAAGAAAGGCAACCTGAGGTCAGCAGCAGGGAGAGATGATGGCTACTTGCCCACCATAGAGGCCATAGGCCTCAGCTTGGCATGGTCCTCACAGCCCCTCTGACCATCATGTGCGTTTGGCGACTGACTCCCCAGTGCCCAGTGACACTCCCAGCACGCCTTAAAGGAGCAGTGCCAGCTGTCTTATTTGGAATGTGATTTTTATGGTACGGCAGAGTCGAGTGGTCAACCAGCGGCCAGGACTCATCTGTAGACTGTGAGCTCAGTGAAGTCATGGGGACTTTCGGTGTCTGGGTTTCCCCGACCACTAAGACAAAACTCTGTCGATGGCAGGGGTAGCAGATGAGAATGTGCAGAGGTTCGTGGGGGGAAAACCAAAGGAAAGCTGCAAAGGAAGCTTCTGGGAGAGGGAGAGGAGTTCTTGCAAGCTGAGTTGCTCCTGTGTGCCTTTGCAAGAGGGCAAGTGTGATCACAGCCTATTCTGCCTATCCTGGGGTGTGAACCCTTCTATCTAAGCCCACTGGGATGTAGACCCTTCTAGAACAAGTCAGCTCAGCTCCAGATTCCCCCAGCCCGTTTGATAGCTAGAAAACGACGCCAACTTTTCCCTCTCTGCTGAACCTGTTATGAATGAGGGACGATCCAGCTGGGCTGAGGCTCAGCGGTAAGGCATTTGAGACGTTCTGGGTTTGAACGCTAACACTTCAATAATGCTAATAACTTATTGTTATTACTATTACAGAAGTCTGTTGAAAAGGGAAAGTAGAGAGGGGGTAATATTTATTGAGCATTTTATGCAACATCTTTTATGCACTCTTCATAACTCTCACGAGGAAGGCATTATTTTAGTTCTATAAATGAGGCACCTAAAGCTCAGGGGGGTTCACCTGCCCATGTTTTCATTTGTTTCTCTTAACGAAAGGAAACCCCTGTCGACTGGGTTGTACTTGCTTCATTTACTCTTGTAGGTCTGTGAGGTTAGCAGCCTCAGGTACCTGGCTAACAGCTCATTGTACACATGTTATTCCAGGGCCAGACTCCAGTTTAGGATGAAGCCAAGAGTTTCTTGATTACACCTGTCTCTTTGCAGAGGCGGAATCCTTTCAGAAGTCTTGGAATTTTAAACATGTAGACTTTTTAAAGGAGCTCTATGGCTCGCCTCCCCTAGGACCAGGGAAGACCTGCAGCCGGAGACCTAGGTTTCTTCATTCTTAGTGTTGATGCGAGTGGTAAGGAGGGGCTTCTGTTACGTAATTCCCACATGCTCAGCAGTATGTGAAGCCCTTTGCACAGAACGCCCAGGCAGTGCTCGCAGCCCTGGAGTCTGTGGTTTAGTTGCCTGCATTTCAGGTTAGAGGAAGGTGGCTACTTAGGGAGCACAGGTCTGAAACCTCCCAGTGGGCAAGATGGACTTCAGTTTTGTTCTTCCAGCCCCGCCATTTGCTCCTACAGGGTCCCACAGCCAGGAGGCTGACCACTTTGATGACCACCTGGCTTTAGAAACCAGCAGTGCCTGCAGAGGGAAAGAACCACTCAAATTAATAACAATAATAACGAAAGCGATTGCCAACTTCCTCTGTGGTGTGTAAGGCTTCCTTGGCCAAGACCTGTCACATTTTATCATGTCACAGGGTGTGTGAGATCACCGGGCTCGGAGAGCCCTGGGCAACTGATGGGATAACACAGATCGCATGTGACACCTGCCCTTCGGAATCACGGCATGCCACAGCGGCCCCACTTTGCTCAGAGCACATTTAATTTATAGGCCAAGTGCTGAGATTCCTCAAAGTCTCACTGTGACATCTAGAAAATCTCACAACCCTGCTAGTTTGGATGAGCTAAATGCTGGTAAGGCAGTGCCCCTCTCAGGGCTGACCGGACACCAAACCAGTGATGCCAGATCCACAAAGCGTTCTGAGGTCTATGCTATCTTCATGCGTCCCTTCTCATCTGTTGCTTTGCCTTGGAATTTCTCTTAGACCCACTGTTCCCTGTCTGAGTCAGCCCTCTCTCAAGGCTAGTGGTTGTACTAGCTTGTTGCTGCTCTCCTGCTTGGCAGCGTCTGGAGGGTGAGACCCTTCCTCCCCTCCCCTCACAGTCTCCTGTGGTTTTGCCCTGCACTTCGGATCTATCTATAGCTCTTACCTTATAAGTCATTGCCTGATCTGGGCCCTGTCCACTTCCCTGCCTTCACAGATGCCTCTTGTGCTCTGGGTCATGGAGCACCAACCGTAGTGACCTTCTTTCTGTTCCTTGACTCACTGAAGCCACAGGCCCAAAGACCTCTCGTTATCCCCGACACTCTCAGATCATGGTGTGGCTGGAAATATCTCATCATTTATAGGGGTCCCCTTTTCTCTGTGGAAAGTCACCACATAACCTTCTAACACATTATCCTATTCTAATTTTTTTCACTAAAAATTCTTTCATGCAATATATTTTGATCATGTTTTCCCCTCTCTCATCTCTTTCCAGATTCTTCCCACCTGACTTTATATTCTTTCTGTTGTTCAGATTTTCGTGTTTTTAATTTTTCTTTCTGTATTCCTCAATGTCTGATTTTCATATTTGTTTGATTATAGCTCATATTCTTTGCACTAGAAAGTCAAGTTGATGACTCTGCTCATGGGTACCTCTCTGTTACCTAGCATACAGGAGGCACTCAGTAAACATCAGTTGAATAGCTGAATGAATGCTTCCCTGACCATAACTAATTTTCAAGTAAGAATAAGTATAAACAAGTGTCTTAGAGACACCAGGACCAAGGCCACTTACAAAAGGAAGCATTTAATTGGGGGGCTTGCTTACAGTCTTAGAGGGTTAGTCCAGACTGTTTTGGTGGGGAGCAGGGTGGCAGACAGGCGTGGTGATGGAGCAATGTCTGAGAGCTCACTCCCTGACCTGCAAGATGGAGATACAGAAGGAGCAAGAATGGGCCTGGTGTTCATTTTTGAGAACTTAAAGCCCACCCTCAGTGACAGACCTTCCCAACAAGGCCACACCTCCTAATCCTTCCTGATCAGTCTATCAGCAAGGAACCAAACCTTCACATTTATGAGCCTTCGGGAACCATTCTCATCCCAACACCACAAGAGACGACTTTCAATATGTATCTTTCACCTAAGCCTTGAGAATCTCTGTTCATAGGTAGGCCTAATAAGAAGAGGCGGGTGCACGAATGAGCCTTTGTTCAGAGCAGTAAGGTGTGATGAAAGGCTGTCTCCTTTGGCTTCCTGCTCCCATAGGCTTTATTCAGTTATTGGATAGGAGCCTGCTCTGGGCTGATCTGTGTGTTGAACTCAGAGTCCACAGCTAACCAAGAGAGGGGCAAGCTCTACTTTGAGCTATAGTTGGACAAGGAAGACTGGCATTGAGCACAAGAAGTTTTAAGTAGAGCCAACAGATACCTTTAATAAGGAGAACCATGCAGAAGATGCTGGGAATGTTTAGCAGCAGGGTCATTTGGAGCATCAATGCTTACTCCCTAGTCTTACAGTTTAGATATAGTTAGAGTGTGTCCCCAAAGGCTTGTGTGCTGCAAGCTGATCTGCTGACAACTATGGGAACTGTTAAGAGGCAGAGCTTATGAGAAGGTAAAGTAATGGCGCGGGTGGACATGAGTGCATGTTTAGCCTAGTGAGGGATTAAGGTAGTTATTTCAGGATGATTGTTTGGCCGCACAACAGTTGGTTGTTAATTAAAACAACAACACAGAAACCATACACTTAGCCTCTGAGTTTCTTTGGCTTCCCTTCTCACCGCATGATCTCTCCTTCACAAATTCCTACTTTATAATGCTTGCTGTCATGAAGCCCTCCTTCGGAGGCTGAACTGAGAGAGATAACTAAACTTGAACTCAACTAACTTCCAGTTCCCAAGCTGTAGATCTGGCTGACCTCTTTCGTTTATAGAGTACTTCACCTTAAATATCGTCTTATTGTAACAGAAAATGAAATAGCAATACAACGAGTGACATTTAAACAAAACCTGATGGGTCCTTGACTGTCCCGATTTCTTCATGGGTTTCTTACAATTAATTTGAAGAGGGTACACATCTGCATAGCTTGGATCAGAAAAGGGTGTAGATGACTGGGTATTCTGCTACCAGAAGGCAGACACCCTCTCCTCTTTCCTTAAGTTCGTGTGTACCAGTGGATTAGAAAGCCATTGCTCAGTGCAGGAAAGGCTATTTTTCACATTCACACCACTGATCAATGGGAGGTGAAGCCCACATCTTCGATGACTTCCTAGCCTATATTCTTATGGACAGTTTGGGTGTCCCTAATCTGTAATCTTGAGGAATGTATGGTTAGGATGCTCTGCCCTGTGGCTTTTATTGCCTCGATCAGGTGTCCAGTCTTAGATTTTGAAGAGTTAAAAAGTTGGCTTTGCCTTTTCCAGTCCTAACAACATGTCGCAATATCTGTAGTTCTGTGAAACCTGGCAAACGAGAAACTGTAATGCAGTTGGCACCCTTCTGCCAGCTGGCCTGACGATGTGCCACTCTGATGTTGAGCAAGTGGTTTTGAACCTTGAGGCCACCCCTAAGTACCCACATCCCTGCCCTAATATCATCAGGAACTCTTTGTAAAATGGCCAGTGCAGATTTATAGAGGGGGTTGGGGAAATGCTCATGAAATTGATCTGAGAGTGCTTGGCAATCGCCAGCTTTATAAAAATCCAAGGTAGAAATAATTACTGATTTTGGAGGATGGATTTACTTAGGAAAGCTTCAACTGCATTGAGGGTGGGCCCTTTTCCTGTTGCTCCTGGCATGTTCTCTTCAAGTAACATTTGCAGCAGTCTGGGTGGTTCGTCTGCTTAGAGCCATCCAGAAAAGTTGGTGGGAAAAGCCAAGAGGCCATTGGCACTTAGCAACTTGGGTTGGCACCAGTCGTGGTGAAAGACATTGCTTTTATTAGCAACTTAGTCATTTTACGGCAGGCGTGGCAGAAGCGCCGTCTCTGCGGATTTAAGATGTTAATGCCATCCTTTGGGTGGGTAGAGCATCTCTACCTGCATTAACAGAGGTCCCATGGTGTAGACACAGCATGCCTTTCACGAGTGTGGTGCTAGGTTTATATACTTCCTTCCAGAGAGGCCTGCTGGCAGTCCCATGGTCCCATAGTGTAGTGTTTGAATCCCACCTCTACCACTTGCTTTTGTTAACCTTGCAATCTCGTGGCTAACATCCTTGTTCTCATCTGCAAACCAGAAATCTTAATGATGTTGGAGGAGAGGGAGGACTGTCCTTTTACCCTCTGGAGGTCTGTGGAACCAACTCACAGCACATTAACTGAAGGGAAGGTACATAGATTTATGACCAGCACAGAGCAACACATGAAAGAGAAGGAAATGTGTCTGACCCACTGAGATTTAGAAGCTGATGTTCTCTTTTCACAGGGAGAGGGGAAAGTGGATGGTTTAGGGGAAAGATGAATGAGCCCTCAGAAGTAGAGATGACAGCTTGTGACAGAATCTGTCTGGGCCTGGTGACAAGCCCCAGTCTCTGTAGGAAGTCAGGCCAATAAGGGGAGTGCAGAGAAGTTGCTGCCTGCATCTGTTATTTCCTAAGTGCCCCCAGCTCAAGGTACTTGGAATATGAAGGAGGCATATTTTGGGGAGCCATTTCCTCAATTCCTCCAGCATCTACCTCACTGGGCTCTTTTAAGGAGTAATGGTGCAGCCCTCAGAATGGTGCTGGACACGGAGTGTTCAGTTGTGACTGGCTCCTCCTGTTGTCACTGGCCTGCAGCTGGGCCCCAGCTTCTGTACCTCACCTCATTCTCAGAGGCCTTCAAAGAATTCCTTGGGATAACTTCATTTGAACCCCCCCAAATCTGAACCCTGATGTGGTCTGTTCCTTACTAAATTCCAACAAGGAAAGGTCATGATGTGCCCTCAGATTGACCCCTGGCAGAGGTCGGGCTCATAAAAGTCAGAGGGAGGGGTTTGGAAATTTGACACAGCTGGAGCATCCCAGAGAAAAGGGTTGAGTTTTAAAGACTGTTACAGCTTATATCAGCTGAGGTACGATTAGGTAGATGATACTTCCTGTCTCAGAGATGGGGGGGACTTTTGCTTTTTCTAGACTTCCCCAGTCCTGGTATGTTTTGTTCTTTCTCTTTATTTAGTGAGGTTCTCACCTCATTTGTCTGTCTGTAAGCAGGAAGCTTGGACATCTACATTCTTGGATAGCTGAGATTGTTGAGCCAATAAACAGAGCAAACTGAGCAATAGGTGCCCATGTGTGAGCAGGTTGACTCAGGCCAGCTCCCATTCATCCTCAAAACCCACTTCAGATCCCAGCTCCTCTAGGAAGCCTGCCTGGACTTCCTGCATGCTGAGTGTGTGAAGTGGTCCTGGTTACACAGGAGACTGAGTTTCTGGAGGGGCATAGACCATGGACTCAACCAAAGGTGTGTTATGTAATTCTCTTCTATCTCTGCATCTTCTAGTACTTGGGTACTTATTATACGCTTGTTGATTGAACTGGCAAATGAAAGAGAATGTGGAAGAAATCTACCAAACACTGAGTACCTCTTGGAAAGAGTTTTGATCCCCCTAAACTGGAGCGGCAGATAACTTTCTAGGGTCTTTTTGTTCTGCGTGATTTCTCCTTCAGGAGCTCATTTGGTCCTCCTGTCTAGAATCTTAGAAATCGACACTGGAGTTCTAGACACCTAGAAGTCTAGCTCAGGACCCGGGCATGGCAACTATGCTGTCACTACAGGGAGTCTTTGTTGAGCGCTCAGGGCTTTGCTAACTCTTCTTCTTTGGTCCTTCAGAGGTAGCGATTCCAGCATTTTTGGCTTTGTGGCAAGCTGACCAAAATCTTTATCCATTTACCTGTTATAAGGTCCTTATTTATGGGCTCAAGATACACATTCTCCCAGTGATGGACCATGGGCCAATGAAAGCAAGTCATAGAAGGATTCTTTCCAAGTTAAAGTACTTCTTAGCCTGAAGGTCTACAAGCCTTTGTAAGGCTCTTTCTTGTAGTCTCCAGGAAGCCCCTCCTTGCTGTCCTTGAGTCCACTGACATGCAGACAACATTTAGGTGGAGGCTATGCAATAGTTTTCTATTGTCACAGTTGGCCAGTGTGTTAGCTGCGTCAGGAAATGGACACCTGTGTAGGGAACACAGAGCCTTACAGAACTCTGAAGCCAGGTACGAGTCTGAGCTCTTTTCCTGCCAGGATGAAGATGCCATAGAGTGTTGTAAGCCAATCACTTCTTGAGTATTACTAATTTTCCCTGTGAAATGTTGTCTTACTTTGTGTTTATGTGCATGTATTATATATTTTGTGCAGGTTTATATGGGTGTGGATGTCCATGCCTGTGGAGGCCAGAGACTAACATCTGTATCTTCCTTGATTGCCCCTCACCTTTGTTTTTGGGGCCTGATCTCTCACTGCAACTGAAATCTATCAGTTTGACCAGTCTGATAGGGAGCAACTTCAGGATCTTCTTTGTTTTTGCCCCTAGTTGTGGGATCAGACACACAAGCTGCTGTATCTGTCCTTTTATTTTGGGGGCTGGGAACCAGAGCTTATGTCCTCATGTTCATGTGGCAAGTGCTTTATTAACTAAGCAATCTCCAGATTCCCCAAAACTTCTTTCTAATACCCCTTATTAATGTATGCTCATTAATAACCTCTCTAAATGCAGAATCAGAGAGTGACATTTGACATACTTGAAGGCTCATCCTTTTTATTTCTAAATACCCATCCCTCACATGTGAATCCTTAATTAGGTTACTTGAGATGTTAGTAAGGACCCCTGGAATGTTGATTCCCTGCTTAAGCTATGCAAATGGTAACCAAATGTTACCCAGCGTATGCCCTGTAGAACCAGATGTAACTTAGAAATAGCAGTGGGCATCTAGCTGTCAGTTGCAAAAAGCTCTGGAATAAATCACAGGCAACATATGTTCAGATGTTTTATAGAGAAAGACTCTGAGACCTTTACTGTCCATTTTTACCTGAGAAATTTTATGTGCACCTCGGTATATAGACACATAAACTACATATACAAATCAAGTGACTACTGATAATAAACCATAAAGGAATGTCTTCTGAAACAGTTCCTTGGTATATCTAATTTAACCAGTTTTTAAGTCAAAGCAAATTTGCATATAAATGACATGAATGTGTCTGCTAATTTTTACATGGAGAATTCCATTTTGGCTATTTGATACTGCAGTTTGTAGACCATCCTCATCATTTCTTTCAGTTAATTGGCATTTTGCTTTTGTAATTGTCAATGCAGAGAATGCCACTTTGCATAAGTATGGAGTATAAAATGGCAGAAGTGTATTTATGGCCATTTGTATAATTGTTGGGAATTCTGTCCTAATCCCATGCCAAAATTCATTTACTGATTTTTTTTAAAAAAAGGAAGCTCAAGCAACCCAAACCTCACTTTCTAAAATCAAACATTCAAATGCAATAAAACCCAAAGACGTACTAATCAGATGCTTACTTGCTGAAGAAGGGCGGTAGGAAAACACAAGGAGTCTGTTTCCCATCGTGAAATCTTTGTTTCTCTAAGAGAAGAAAACTTCATGTGTTCCACGAAAGCACTTCAGTTCATAACACGCAGAGGTCTCTGAACCGAGGTGTTTCGGGGTAGTGTGTGCTGGTGCCATGTGTACGGTGGCATGCATCTCCTGAGCACATGTACTGTGTTCAGAACCTGCAGTGGAGTTCAGGAGGCAACACGGTGAACACAACCAGAAAGACTTCGGACTTCTTACACGGTTGATTTCAAATTCATTTCTCATCATCTGCTGGCAAATGCCCCACAGCCCCCACATCTGTTTAACAAGGATCATGATACACTTTGAGACAGAATGAATTCAGGTTCCACCTTCATCTGTGGCCGTGAGCAAGTGACCACTTCCCAAAATCTCAGTCTTTACAATAATGCCAACCCTGCAGGCTTGCAGTGAGGAACAATTATGTATTTATAAGCACTTAGCTCAGGGCCTGGCACCAAGCCACAGATATTTAGAGCTCACATAATCAACGCCAGTTCTGGTCAGTCGTGAGATACTTGGCAGGTGCCAGTGGGACCAGTGAAGGTGACGTTACCTGGCCGGGAGGGAGGTGGAAGTGCTGTAAGGAAGGTTCTTAGCAGGCCTCTTGAGGCCATGCTAGGCAAGAAGGGTGACAGGGAATTTACGGATTTGACTTCTCCAATAGCTGGAATCCAAAGTGGTGCTCTGCTTGGCAATGGGAGAGGGCAGACAAGAGCACATGCCTCTTGGGAATGTCCCAGTCTCCTTCCCTTTGGTCTATCACCTCAAGGCAGGTTCCCTGTTGTCCCATTGTCTTTGTTGTTGCTAAAGCTGAGGGAGGGGTGACCTTTCAGGTGGCACTTCCTGTAAGGGAGATGCTATAGCAGGCAGGCATGGCTCCTCTGAGTCTCCGAAGAGTCCCCAAGTCAGCATCATCTCCTGTTATTTTTGTCTGTTTTATAAAGAGAAATAGTCCCAGGGAGGGCCCATGATGCTCTCAGCCAGTTTTGGACATATTTGCCGCTGACTCTGTAGTTGTGATGATGGGCCTGTACACGCTGTTTCCCCAGTTCCTTGCTGGATACCCATTCTACCTGTGGGTATCTGCTCCTCAGTTTAACCAGCAGCTTAAAGACTGAAGCCATGTGGTGGATGGGCAGGTGAGGGACCTTCGGGAGCTGGTGCATGGACTGATGGAAATACTGACCCCTCTTTGCTCTCCTGGGCATCAGTCCTTTATCCCTGCTGTAACCGTCAGGAGCCCAAGAAGATCCCATTTCCCCACCTTATTGTAAGACATGAGTTTGAGGTCAGGGACCAGCCCAGCCCTCATTAACTTGTGCTGAAAGTTACAAGAACTCACCCTCATTTAATTTTCCCTAAATTAAATGCTGTGGATGGATAAGATGGTGGAGAGCGGCCATTGATCCTGAGAAAAACTCAGCTGCCTGGTATGACATCTAATTGAATTGTACAGGCAGGGCAGTGTATGGGCAATGCCTGGTGTGGCTGATAGCCTGTGGGACCTCAGCCCGTGATATTGTCTCTGAAAGGAAGTCCTATTTTCTTACATATAAAGCATGGCTGATAGGACTGGTCTCAATGCTTGTCAGTGAGATTTTCCAAGTTAAGTCCTTAGGGATAGGCAGGGCTAATAGTCCTCAGAAATGAACCTTGATACCAAAGGTGGGTTTCACCCTCATTCAAATATTTGACATACGTATTCAATGAGTTGTAACCATCATTACTCTATTCCCTTTGAAACCAAAATTTTACCTCTATATTCAAGTTTAGAGGCTATAAAGATCTTGCCTTTCGGGCTGGGGAGGTAGCTCAATGATACAGCCCAGGACTAGTCTATGTAAGACCCTGGCTTCAGTTCACAGCACTGCTAAAGACAAATACTGAATTTTTATGGGCAGAGATCATATAACATTTATTGAGTACCTGCTACTATAAGATGTTCTGTATTTTTGATTTAATTATAGTTGTGGAAAACACTATTATGCCTATATGTTAAATGACACTATTGGGTCTCTGGGAAGTTCAGTGAGAAAGCCAAGGTCATGGCCTTGTGGTAGAGTTGGTATCTGATCTAGGGACAGAGCCTGTGTCACCACTGACAAATGCCATGCAGATGACAGTGTTGAATGTACATAGTCCAGATGACTCCTGCTATCTTCTTGAATGGAGCACATCAAACCTCAAACAAGTTTAGTACTTGAGTATTTGATGTGGGGTCAGTATGGTCTATACACAGTGAACCCCAGTAGTAGAAAGGGGAAAGAGATAGAGTATGACAAGCCTGGAGACCCAGGACTGGGAATCAGCCCTTGCCTCTGCCTTACCCCCAGTTAGTTGCTGCTTTGTGGATGCTAGATTCCTGGGGAGCAAGGCGGTGGCTATGAATTCTATTGGAGAGAGCAAGCAGCCTTGATGGGATTCAACCATAAGGACCATGGGTGAGATACACCATTGATGGGGTTCAACCATAAGGACCATGGGTGAGATACACCATTGATGGGGTTCAACCATAAGGATCATGGGTGAGATACGAGAGGCACCAGGCAGTGGCTCTGGAAGCATGGGGATTTAGAACTTCTAGGGAGGCCCCAACCCTCAGCTAGACCCTGAAGCCCTGCTCTGCACCTGCTGTGAGCCTTCAACTTGTTAAAAACAGTAATGGCGGAGCTCGCCTCATGTGCTTTCGATATGGCATCAAAATGGCACCAGGCCTGTACAGTCCTCAGTATAGCATCTGACCCCTGCAGTAAGCACGTGACAAAAGCTTGGTGTCACCACCGACCAAAAGAGCATCCTACCTATTCATTTCCCAAGTGGACTTTATGGGACGATTTTGACAGATAAAGTTGTTTACTGAGTTCTTGTCCTGGCTCTGATTCATGAGGACTGCTGGAAAGAATCAAAATCAACACATTTATACTTCACAGAAAGAAAATATTTGGGTTGGCTTTGGCAAGGTTTCCTTCCTTCTTATAAAAGTTTGTTTTAATTTTTTCCCCCTGCTTTTAAGATATCAGGGTCTTGAGGGACAGCCAGCCCATGTCTAATGTCTGGGCCTGAGAAGATCTTTAAGGGGGAGGCCTCCCCACTGAAACTAAATTTTCAGACAGAGCCTGCCATAGATTTCCTGAGGATTTAGATGACATAAAGGGGAGTTAACCCATCTCACATTGTAAATTATCTTTTCAAAGGGAAGATGGAGGAGCCAGGGAACAGTTTGTCATGATTCTTTTACATTTTGACTCGACAAGAATTTACCAATCTGCACTTATCTAGAGCTCTTTGGTCTGGGAGAAGTTGGGGTGGAGTGTGGAGAACTTGTATGAACACTTTAAAAAAAGCAATCTGCTTGATTTTTGTTGAAATTTAAAATGGGATTCCCCCTTAGGAACAAAAATTAGTACCTTGTCTCTGAGTAGCAGGATTAAAATTTCATCATTTGTCTATGGGAGAAAAATTTATGTTTAAAAAACAAACAAACAACTTAGCATTGCATGCCCAGGAGGTCACTTTCCTCATTCAGTTGGGGCAAATACATTAAAACTAATAAACTAGTAAAACTAGTGAATAGTTTTACTATTAGTCAAGCCCAGCTAAACAATGGAATAGTTAGACTCTCTGACTGTGAGGCTCTGGAGTCTGAAAGAATAGCTAGGAATAGAAGACCAACTTAATATTACTGCCAATG
The DNA here is from genome assembly GCA_001685095.1 of Ellobius talpinus. Classification (NCBI taxonomy): domain Eukaryota; kingdom Metazoa; phylum Chordata; class Mammalia; order Rodentia; family Cricetidae; genus Ellobius; species Ellobius talpinus. The sequence continues at coordinate 79,353 of LOJH01000755.1, forward strand.
CTTAGACGTCAGTGATGCTACTGATGCTGATGAAGGGGAAGCAAGGAGGAGGAGACATTTATGCAGCATCTTGGCCAGCCACCTTTGGTACCTTTTGCTACTTATCAGCTCAGTGAACACCGGCTCGAAGTAGGTATTTTTCAGCCTCATCTATCGGTATCTAAGCAGTTGCCCAGCTCCACAGAGGTGTAAGCCAGACATCCCGGATTCAGATTCAGAATTCTGCTGCAGCATCCAAGGAGGAAAATGACTATGGAAGGGAATTGCTAGAATACGGCATAGTGTCTGTTGGAGCCGAGGTGTCCTGAGTACTTTGGGAAGAAGTATGGAAGAGGCTCACCTCTGCCTAGGATGCTGGGCTCACTCTAGGAGGGTCCACATGAGTTGTACCTGGGAGGCCAGAGGCACAAGTTTCTTTTTGGAAGGAAAAGAAATCAAGGCTTTGCCTCTGAGGGCACAGCTGATGGCAAGTTGTGGCTCCTGGGAGACCGCGTAAAGTGGTCAGGGTAGGCACAGATGAGGCGTGGCTGTGCTGAGGTAGAGAAAAGCAAGCGTCTCCAATGGAAGACCAGGTTTCGCTATGTGGGTTATTTTCTTTTCCCCCATCCTGTGGTTAGGTTGCTGAGAGAAGGCCTCTTCTCAGGATTATATATGGTGTCTCCATGCTTGATTGCTGAGAAAAGAAACCAAGACTGTATTTAATCATCGACTGTACAGTGTCAGAAAGGGTCCTGACACTCTGTCTTGTCACTGCCCAGTGGCAGTAATTTATAACTTGAACAGCAGCTGGGGCAGGAAGGAGCCTTGAAAGCAGTCCGATTTGCTGGTTTAACTTTGGTTAACCCTGAGGTCAAAGCAGTTTCTGTCTAGCACATTAGATAATGTTGGAAGCAGTTGATATGTTGCAGGTAGTCTTACAGGAACATCCATGCTTGGGATAAAGAATTATTTATGAGGTAGCTGTGCTTTCAAATGTAAAAGAAAAAAAGCTCTGTAGTTATGAGGGCTCTGGTATCAAGCCCCAGTTGAGTATCACTGGCCTTTCTGAGATGTTACAAGGGAGCCTAGCCAGGAATGAACCAGGAAAACCAGAAAGGCAAAGATGTAGATCACAGTGACTGCTGGTTCAAAGATCCTCTCTGGGAAAGGTTTCTGCCTTCAGCCTTTGGGTTGGTTACCTTAGGTGTCATGAGTTACTATAGACAACATAAGGTATTGGTCACTTTCAAAACTCTTGTTGCCGGGTGGAGAGATGGTTTAGCTGTTAAAGGCGAGGCTCACAACCAAAATGTCAAAACTCATGTGGCAAAATATCACAAAACTATTAATTTGCTGAATTGGCTGAATTGACTTAGCATAGTGGTTCCAAAAAGAAGAAGCAAGAATCGTTGACTCCTGACATTCTGAATTCTTCCCACTCAGGCTATAGACAGACCAATCCTTGCTGTATTGTTAATAATAAAATAAACACTTTCAGGCAATAGTAGCTTTTTATTTATTTATTTTCTTTTAAAGCGTCTTTCCTTTAAAATACTAAAAGGCTAGTATTCTCCCAGATTCAGATGCAGGTAGCCTTACAGGAACATCCACGCTTGGGATAAAGAGTTATTTATGAGGTAGCTCATAGTTTAAGAACCACTTTTTAGGGGTTGGAGAGAAGCTCCGTGGCATGTGCTGTTTTTCCAGAGGAACTGAATTCAGCTCCCAGCCTACATCAGATGGCTCTTGTTCTAGGGTATCCATTCAAGCCTACAACGGCACCTGAAATCATGTGTGTATTTCTCCCTACTCCTTACAGGGAAGCATACATACCCATTATTTAAAAAACAATAGACACTGTCTTTTTGTAAGAGGGAGTTCTTTTCCAACTAGTGTACAATGAGAATGCAGGACTGAGGAAGGAAGAAGGAAATGGCCCTTGGCTCTATTTAGATTCTTTTCCCTGTTCTTGTCTGTCCCTGTACAAACCACACACCACCTGAGAACTGCTCCTAACAGAAGCATTTCTGGCTAAAAAGCTGAAGTAGGTGATATAATCAACCCTTTTGAGCCCCTGGGAGGGTAAGCATTTGCTTTAGCTCCCTACAAGGCTATCATGGGAAGCAAAAGAAATTCAATGTCTTAATTCTCTCAGTACTTGAGAAGAAGGACCCAGGTGCTCAGTGGTGAGCATAGACTCTTATTTAAACCTTTCCCTATCCCCTCCAGCAAGCGCAGTGACATTCATTGAATGATCAGGTAGGCAGCCAACATCCTCTTTATTTCATCCTTGGCCTAGTTTTTGGTTCACGCCCAGTATATTTCTTGCTTGAACTTCTGGGTTGATAGTTATCAGAGCTGGGAGCAGTGATGTGGTCCCTCAATTAGAAGCTGACTAAAGAAAAAGATAGGTCAAGATGTTAGGAATTTTCTGCTTCTCAAGGACCTGGACTGATCCTTAATCATTTTCTGTGTCATAGCCCCTGAGACTTACTGTGATGTGAACTTGGCAATGTGCAAGGACTGTTTCCAGACAGGATTTTCAGTGACACTGGCCTTTCCTCTTGTGCGGTTGCAGAACCACTGGACACTTGCTCTTCTGAACTGAGCTTTGAACTGTGGCTGACTTGTCTTCACCCTGCCTCAAGCCCTGTGCTAGGTGGACTCGTCTAACAATGTCTTTCTTACACTTCTAATTGCCCTGTGGATAGCCTGGCCACTCTTCTCATGTCTACAGGTGTCACTGGAGACAATGAGAAAGCCCTAAGAACTAAAGTTTCTAACACTGGTGTGTTAACCCTGCCTCATCCTTCAGGGAAAGTTACCACAGAGAACCACATTGGGTCTCCTAGCTCAAAGAAGTGGTTGTGGCCAAACACAGAAAGATAGCAGGCACATTGGCTTTTCTGTTATACAGCTATAAGTCAATGCCTTTGGGTGCAAGTGTGTGTGTGTGTGTGTGTGTGTGTGTGTGTGTGTG
>LOJH01000756.1:0-15404 GCA_001685095.1 Ellobius talpinus
GCCTGTCCTGGAACTAGCTCTTGTAGACCAGGCTGGCCTCAAACTCACAGCTATATGTCTGCCTCTGTCTCCTGAGTGCTAGGATTAAAGGCGTGCACAACCACTGCCTGGCAAAAAGTTGGTCTTCTAGTTTGATTCTATTTTTCCATATATCTCTTAGTTTCTCTCATATGGTTGTTAATATGATCCTTGATGGTTAACTTTCATGTCCTTGTGGTGAGTTGTAGCTTTTAGCATTACTAGTTTCATGCTTTTTGGTCTGGATTCAGCCTTACTTGATGTTGAGATCTTCTTGTTGTCATTATTATTTTCAGTTTTTCTGAATTACTTTGCTTTAAATATTTTTCTAAATGTAAAGTTGGCTTTACTTCGTAACAATTGTTTTTATTTATATAACAGTTTTAGCCTGAATATACATATTGGTAGAAATCAGTGTATTGGTCATACGTAATGGTCAGCATCTGCAAATTTTCCCTTTTGTTTTTAATGCCTTAATTTTTTTCCCTGTCACATAATTTATTTCTTTATTTTGTCTTATTTTTATTAAAACTTAAGTTTGAATTTTGATTTCATTTGTTATAATTATTTCATTCCCATAATTTTTAAAGATTATGTAAGTATTTTGCTTGTATGCACTCTGCTTGATGCCCTCAGAGGTCAGATAAGGGTGTCAGATCCTCTGAAACTGGAGTTAAGGATGGTTGTAAGCCTCTATGTGGGTGCTGGAAATAGAACCCGGGTCCTTTGCAAGAGCAACAAGTGTTAACTGCTAAGTCATCCAGCCCCCACTTCATTTCTTTAGACTAAATCTCCCTTTGTCCAGTTATGATCATGGCCTTCTTGAGTAGTTGAAATGTGGCTAGAGTGGCTGAGAAACTTAATTTAGTTAAAATTTAAAACAAACTTGATTGAATTCACTTTAAAATTCCGTTGTGTGTGGGTGTTCAGATGCACGTGTGTGTATATGGTGTGGAGGCCCAAGGACAATCTTGGCTCTCCTTCCTTGGGAATTACCTACTTTGTTTTTGAGACATGATCTCTCACTTGCCTGTGGCTCACCAGGTTCACCAGAGAGCCAGTGATCTGTCTCAGACCCTGCAGCATGAGAATTGTAAGTCTAAGCCACCATGCTTGACTTTGTTGTTGTTGTTTTGTTTTTCAAGACAGGGCTTCTCTGTGTAGCCCTGGGTGTCCTTGAGCTTGCTCTGGAGACCAGGCTGGCCTCAAACTCACAGGGCCTGCTTCTACCTCCCAAGTGCTGGGATTAAAGGCATGTGCCACCAACCGCCCAGCTGCCTGACATTTTTAGATGTCTTCCTGGGGATGGAACTCAGGTTCTCATATTTGTGAGGCAAGTTTTTTTACTGACTGACTTATCTCTTCAGCCCTCAGTTAATTTCATGTTTAGAATAATTTGGAAAGAAGAATTTACCTTAACAAGTATAAACTCTATGGAATCTAATTATAGGCCAGTTCTTTGTGAAAGAAATACAGCTTCTAAATTGTGATGTACTGTACATGTATGATACTTAACAGATAGCAGGTAATTAATATAAAACCAGTAAGATATCTTTTAACTTTATTGATGCGCTGAGGATTAAATCTACATTCTACATCTTCCATATTGATTATGTATTAAAATATTTTACATGTGTCAGGATAAACAAAATATTAAAAATACAATCTATTTTATGTTAATATAGCTGCTAAGAAATTTCAAATTGTATGTGTAGTTCATATTCTGTTGGACAGTGTGGTTTCAAACAGTATGTTAATTTCTTAGTGGGAACACTATAATACCACATTTTATATACAAAATAAACTTCTATTCGTTTTACTTTTAATTTAGATTTCTTGTGGGAGGGGGAGTCCTGAGACAGGGTTTCTCTGTGTCACAGGTCTGGCTGTCCTGGAACTTACTTTATAGACCAGGCTGGGCTTGAATGCACAAAGATTTCCCTGCTTCTGCCTCCCAAATGCTGGGATTAAAGGCATGCGCCACCACACCTGGCTTAATATAGCTCTTACATGTTTTGTTCTGTTTTCCTTTTTCTTATTTTGTAAAGTCTCTGTATTTTGGACTAATGTATTGTTTGAATGGCCCTTAATATTACGGTTGTTCTTATACCATTTGTACAACCCTTCAGTTCTGTCTCTTAAGTATTGTTTGAGTCAATAATTCTCTTTATGATTTTGCCTTATGATTTTTTTGTCTTCTGATTAAGAAAAGGCCAACTTGGACTATTATGCAGTAATTAAAGAAACATTCTTGTGAATGTGGAGTGAGTTGGTAGGAAACAGTTTACACCTTCATTGGCTTTCATCTTTAGCCTCACTCTGTTTCTGGTCCTCTCATTAGCAACTTTTGTCTCCTCCCTGCACACTTCCTTCCCATTTGTTTATTTTTCAGTTACGTTTACACAGCCCCACTTGTAATGAAGATATTCCTGTTCTTTGCTCTGGATTTTGTCTTAACTTCTCCCTTTCCAGTGTGTGGATGCCTGCCCCTTTGTAGCTTCTCGGCTTCCTCAGCTCAGGTTTCTCTGCACAGCGAGTGCTGGAACTCCATAAATGACATGGGGGTCATTACATCACTTGCCTATAGCCTCTCCACATAACAATACAGTGCCTCCCAAGTAAAACCACCAGAAAGCAGACTGTTGGACAAACCTCCTCTAGCTTTTCACAGACCTACATGCTTTGCTATCTACCCTAAACACCAGCTCTGTGACTCCTATAGGCTTTAGCTGCTAGAAGGCAGAGCCAGTTCCCTTGTTCTTGCTATTCTTGAGGTTTAAGAGCCCAGCTGTCTTTGGCTTTGCTTTTGAAATTATTTTAAGACTCTGTTACCCACAGAGATGTTGACTTCGGTGCCAAATGCCTGCTCTTTGTAAAGTCTCAGGTTTTTAAGTCATCTTGCTCTTCGAAGCTTGGTTACCAGTGCACAGAACTACAATTTCATTCCCGGAAAATTGAAAGGGTGTATTCAAAGATTGTGATAGGAAAGAGGGAAACCATCTCATCCTTCTTTCTGAATGTGTTTATTTTGCTTCTTTACATGTGCCCAACAGATCTTTCCTGTAAGTGGAAAAGGTCTGATGCTGTGAGGGATTGCCAAGAATTCTGTCTCTAAACCTGTTTAGAGACAGAAACCAACTATTTAGAATTAAAAGGGAAGGGAGCAATTTAGGGTCTGGATATTGTACTTAGCTTGTTGCACCTTGGTCATTGTTTAAAAAACTAGCCTTAGCCAGGCAGTGGTGGTGATGCCTTTAATCCCAGCACTCAGCACTCAGGAGGCAGAGGCAGGTGGGTCTCCGTGAGTTCGAGGCCAGCCTGGTCTATAGAGCGAGTTCCAGGACAGCCACCAAAGCTACACAGAAAAACCCTGTCTCAAAAAAAAGAAAAAAATCCAACAACAACAAAAAAGTTAATCTTTAGGCCTTTATGATCTGATAGGGCTGGGTTTCCATGGAACCTCATTTATTAGACTGTGGGACATCTTAAAGCATTTAAATTTGAAGTTCTGACTTTGTTCCTTTTCCAGCACTTGAGTATCTTTCATGTACTTGATTAGCTTTTTATTATTATCATAGAAGGTAGCAAATTTCATTTTGCGTTTTCATATGTATCCTGCTGTGTTGATCTTCCTCTTCCCATTGCCCTGCTGCTAGCCTACCTCCTCTCCCCGTCTGCTTTCATGTCACATGTGTTCTGTCACCCATATTTTCTCTCCCTCCATTAAGATGTCTTTCCTTCTAGTTTCATGACTTACATACACCCCTAGCATCTGCATACAGAGCAAACATTACTTTTTGTTTAGTATAATTTCCAATTTTGTCCCATTTCATACAAATATCATGATCTCATTTTTCTTTATGGCTGATTAAAATTCATTTGAGTATGTGTACATTTATCCATTCATTTATTGATAGCTGTTTTCATTCTTTTTTGCTGTTGTTAACAATGCAGCAGTAAATGTGTGTGTGCAGGGATCTCTGTGGACTTGAGGTTCTTTGACTACCCAGGAGTAGACTAGCTAGGTTGTGTGTTTATTCACTTTTTGAGGCACTTTTGTACTGATTATCATAGTGGTTGCTCTCCTTTGAACTCCCACCAGCAGTAAGTTAGGGTTCTTTGAAGAGGACATAGCTTCACTTACTGACATTGTTGATGTCTGGGTGGTTTCCTCCTATTAAGCTTTTAGGAAATTGATCAGACCGTTGGCAAGATTTAGGAAACCTTACCTTTGTTGCTGGATGCAATTACAAAATATAACCACTTTCCATTTTTTTATATTGTATTGTATTAAATTATTTTGCTTTGGTGATAATTCTGTCTCAAGAGTTGGGTAAATCTTTTTTGGAATATATTTGTCTAAGAATGTCTCTGATCAGAACCTGTTTTTTCTCATTGTTTTTTTTATTAGTAGATATTTAAGAGTATCTTTAAATTCACAGCAAAATTCTGCAAATACAGAAAGTCAAGAGTTCTCTTGTACCTCCCAACGTATAGCCTCTGCTGCTTTCAAAATTCTGTACCAGTGTGAGACCTGAAGGATCTGCCAATAGCCATTGTTACAACTAATAAACAATCATCATCACCAAAAGCCAGTTGTTTACACTAGAAGTTGTTCTTTGTGTTTACTCTGAGTTTTGATACCTCCCGTTTTTCTAAATAAAGCTTTACTGGAACATAGATATCCTCATTCGTTAAATTCTGTACCTTTGATTTCCTCCACAACAGCAGAGTTGAATTGTTGCCAGAGACTGTATTTTGGTTTACAAAGCCGAAAGTGCTTATTGTCTGGTCCTTTAAAACAAGTTTGACAGCCTCTGGTCTAAGGCAATTCAGTTTTTTCTTTAAAGAGTAAGCAGTATTGCTCTTAAGCTGCATTTAAATGTTTGTCCTGTATCCTGCTAACACTCAGCCTTCCTTATCTGGAATGTGAGTTTTTGGGTGGCTCAGACTTTTCCAGATAATCTGGTAGTTTTCTTATGGAGTGTCTTGTTTCCGAATAGGATTTCCATATGAATGGTTTTGAAGGATTTTATAGGTTTAATTTACAAAACTGTCAGTAAAATTTAAGTATACTTGTTTCTCTACAGGGTTGCCAAAATGAGGTTTTTTTATTTTAATTGTAATGCCTAACATAGGAACTATAAGATTTTTTTTTTGCCTGATTGCTCTGCCTAAAGTATGTGGTAACTGGAATCAGGGTTTTCAATCATTTGCATGAATTCCTTGTTTTTGTGTTGGTAGTCAGTGAAGAATGAGTTGACTAGCACAGTAGCAAAATATGCAATGAGACTATGGGTGGCTCACCTGGCATTCACAAGTTTTCCATCTTTGACATGTAAATTGGCATTGAAACTAGCATTGAAGTATCCTTTTTATATTATGTGCTTTTACGGCTAATTTCCCTTGGTATTTCTTTTCCTGGCAGAACTGAGTTTGGTCATGGCCCATTTTAGGTTAGGTATCCTTTGTATCTCTTGTTTTTCCAAGACAGGGTTTCTCTGTGTAACAGCCCTGGCTGTCCTGGAACTCACTCTATAGACCAGGCTGGCTTCAAACTCATACAAATTTTCCTGCCCCTGCCTTCTGACTGCTGGGATTAAAGGTGGGTGTGCCACCACGCCAGGCTTTAATATGTCTTATTGAAAACCCTGGTCCTGATCATTGGTTCATCTTCTAAGGTTGTACCTTGTGCCATAATGAATGACATAAAATTGTATTAGACATAAAATTACGTTATGTAGGTGGATATTGATATATCCTCTCTCTAATTGAACACTTTGGATTCTAATCCAGTAGTTCTCTATTTCTGGCAGCAGTGATTTTATTTTCATTCTTAGGCTTGATCTGGGATTCTGTCCTAACATTTGCTTTACTTGTGTGATGTCTTGTTTGTTACTCCTGCTCGGAGGTCGGTATACGATAGTCTCACTGTTGGGAATAAATGACCAACTCTTCTACATTTTCCCATACCATGAAGTTTGATACTGTCTCATGTGGTGCTAGTCAGAAAACAGTAAGGCCCTTTGAAATTTGTGGCATACTCCAATGTTATATTTTGGTAGATCTGAGCATGTGCGAGCTTCTGTGTGTGTGTAGGAATTACAGGGGTGTGCCACCATACCCCCAGGCTTCTATCTGATTTTTTTCTTGGATATACTCTAGTAACAGAGAATGTTTCCTTAAGTTTGGTAGCAGTTATTTCTTGATAACCTGGCTGATTTTATACTGACTGAGTTACTTTTTTCCTGATTCTGCCACTTAAATAGAAAGTGAAGTGGTCATTGTTCCTGTACTTGTCACACAATGTGCTGAAGGAGATACCCTTTTGGAGTAACCCCTTCCGGAGAATGCTGCTTGCCGCACGCTGAATCCCTTCTCTAGAAATTGTGCTTCCCTGATGCTACCCATCTTTGGCTAGTGCTGTTTACACATTGGAGCTAGCTGTCTCTGGCCGATGTACTCAATTGTCTTTCTATTTTAAGTCTGAGCTTGGCTTCACTGAAACTATTCCAGGAGGAAATTAGACTTTTTATGGCCACTGGAAAAGATTCACTAGATGCCACTGCCACTAGCATTTATAGAGAATCCGTACCCAATCTTGGTGTAAAATATGGTACCGTTTGGTTCTCAGCACAGCTGTACCCACTTTACAAATCAGGAAACTGCAGTTCTGAGCAGGCGAGACTATCATGTGCAGTGGGGCAGAGCTGGCTTCTGTTCCTAGTCCTCCCATTTCTTTCTAGCTTAGAATGGTGCTGCTGGACTGGGCATGCATGAAAGTGGAGGCAAACCTCAACAAATGCATCGTCATCACTTGTCACACATTAAGAACATCAGCCGGACTCATTGTAAAGTACGGCTAATTTTCTTAACTGATTTGTTCAGCTTGTATCCTCTATATTTGGGATCATCTGAAAGAGAAAGGGGAGAAAAGAGAGGCATGCAGACTGAAGGTTTCTGTGATTAGTTTTCTACGAGGCTGGACAAAAAGCTTAAGCATGAACATGAAGACTAAAATGTATAGGTAGTTAGGATAAGTTTTAATGTTTAATGGCCACCATTTGATCCTGAGGAATTCTTTGATTTGCTTTTCCTCGTTTAGTTGTATGTGATTAGATGCTACTCTATGGTTCATGGTAATCAGTCACAGCTGCTCAGAAGAATCAACTTGGGAGTGCCTATAAACTATAAGACTAAGCCACCTAACCCAGTCTCTGAGAGTAGTGTCTAGGTGCTGATAAATGGGTGATTACATTGTGCTTCAGGAGGTAAAAACCACAGTGTCACATCCATAAGTTTTTGCTCAAGCCCAGGATTTTAAAAATTAACTATAGGGACAGAGCCCATGGGATGCTGAAGGTTACCACTTAAGTCACTGTGGAGTCTTGTCAGCCTAGTTGATTATTCGGGGTTTGGAATAAAACAGGAATTGGAAAGCATTAGAAAATTGCTAAGGATAGTCACGTCTTTTGAGGTGTTCATATATAAATGAGAAGTTATCTAGGAATGTGTGAGGTATTCATCCAATTGCCTTTTATTTAAAGTCACCAGGAATGTTCTGGATGGAGAAGACACAGAAGAGCACATATGGAAGCGTGTGCTTTCAGCACTCACCTTCTTTCTTTGACTGTTTACTTTCTTTCTGGGTTTGTCTCAGAATTTCCATTACTAGGCAAGCTGAGCGTGTGCTATAATTGGAAACTGTAAGGAAACAATCTTAAATCTTCCCCTTTTAGAGTCAGTGGAAACTTGAGCTGAACTACCATTTATAGCAGTGCTATAACCCTTCAGTACAGCAACTCATGCTCTGTTGACCCCAACCATAAAATTATTTTCAGTGCTACTTCATAACTGTAATTTTACTACTGTTAATCAATTGTAATGTAAATATCTGTTTTCTGATGGTCTTCGATAACCCCAGTGAAATGGTTGATTGACTCCAAAGGAGTTGTGACCCACAGGTTGAGAAACACTGACCTATAGCCTCTCCTGTTTTATACATGAGATGGTAGAAGCCCTGGGTAATGAAGAGATTGTCCCCATCTTCAACCAGTGATTGACATAGCATCTTGGCCACCTCTTTCAAAGGAAACAGGAAATTTTTTTTGGAGGCCAAGTGAACTTATATTTCTGTACATGTCAGACACCATAATGGACAGGTTTAGCTATGATTTTCACCATCATATGAAGTAGATACTCCCATTCCTGTATAAAGCCTAGATGGTTTATATCTCTTACCTAGGCAAACTTAGGTGCAAATCCATGGATAAAATGGAAATAGATTGAACTTTTGAACCTCTGCTTTTTTATGCCCGGCAGTAGTGGTGCACACCCAGAGGCAGGCGGATCTACAGAGCGAGTTCCAGGACAAGAGAGCGAGTTCCAGGACAACCAAGGCTACACAGAGAAACCTTGACTTGAAAAAACCCAACAAAACAACAACAACAAACCTGTTTTTTTTAACATAATGTGCCATTTCTCCCAGGGTAATTATAGCAAACATTGTCTCTATAGATAATTTAGTTTTCTCTAAATTTATTCTCATAAATAATGAGAAAATGGAATAATTTTAAAAGTTTTTTGTTTTATCATTTCAGGACTGTCAGCTTAGTACCTACTCCATTTTCTTATATTGAAATAGTTATTCTGATCCCAAAGACTATTACTTGTTAATTTGTTGGGTTGTCTATGGAAATGGGAGGAACAGTATGTAGATTTACACCCAGGCCTTAATTTTTGTTATCTGTCAGAAGTGTAGACTTGGGAGAACTGCTTAATCCTATCACATTTAATGCCCTTTTCTACAAAATAGAAATGATAGCATATAATCATTAGACTGATTTATTGACGATCTCGAGTGTGCCACACAAGGCATGACATATGGTAGGTACTCAGCAGGCATTGCTTATGGGTTTATCATAAATTGGCGGCACAACATTGTCTACATGAAGCTAGTTTCTAGCTAAGAATAAAAGGTACATAGGAAGCTCTTAACCTTGAATGTTTTTTTGTTTCAAGTTTGTGAACTGACGGTCTCTGCTGTACCAACTGATCATTTCCCAAGGAACAGGTAGCATGTTCACGATATTTGTGGTATCGATTATGGCTTTGAACTGCCTTTATTCACTATGGTCATTTACTAAACATTTTTCCTCAGTGAACCTCAGAAATGGGTATCATGTAGCTTTTACCTAACTATTCCTGCTTCCATGACAACAATACTTACACAATACTTACCAGTTTGCTGTTAGGACTATAGATCTATAATGTTCCAGAATTAGATTTATGTGTGTGTGTAGTGACATTGACTACCTAATGATTGTCACATGACTCTAGCGCAATGGTTCTCAACCTGTGGATCACTATGCCTTGGGGGGTTTGAATGACCCTTTCACAAGGGTCACCTAAAACCATCAAAAAGCAGATATTTACATGATGATTTGTAGCACTAACAAAATTACAGGTATGAAGTAGCAAAAAAAATAATTTTATGGTTGGGGTTATCTCAACATGAGGAACTGTATTAAAGGTCACAGTGTTAGGAAGGTTGAGAACCACTAGAGTCTAGGTGATCACAGCTCTGTTAAGTTCTGTATACATATGTATTTCTTCCTACTCTCTGATCTTATGCACCGTGTTGACTTATTTCTACCATGTTATTCGGAAGTGGGGTTACTAGGTCATGTGATAGTTCTGTGTTTGTGCATGTGTGTCCATGGATGTGCCAGAAAGCCAGAAGACACCTTTTGATGCCCCTGCCTCCCTTTTGCTTAGATTGAAAGTATGTGTTACTGTTTGATTTAAAGTCTTATAAATACAGCTAGAGAAAAGTCAAAGAGCTACTCTAAATTATGTTCTGTTAAAATTTATTCAATTTAACATAATTAATGGAAAATATACATTCCAAACTCCAACATTACTTGCCAGTGTTATTAAAAAGCAATATCTACATGAGCAAGACCATTTTGTTGGATTTCATTCCTCGCTAGTGCTTTTTCCTTTCATTGTTCTCCTTTTCCACCTACTCCCTCCCACTGCCAGTTTCTAATCAACCACACCAAGTGTTATGGCTGAAAGTTGGGGATGAAGATAACCATCAGGTAATCCATACAGGAAACTATTATAGAGGGTTGTATTCACAACGAGACAGATCATGGAAGATGTCCTCAACTGTCTTTTATTATAAAACATTACTAGGCCACTTCATTAACAGACACAATAATTATTTTTCTTTTCTTTTTGGTTTTTCCAAACAGGGTTTCTCTGTAGTTTTGGAGCCTGTCCTGGAACTAGCTCTTGTAGCCCAGGCTGGCCTCAAACTCACAGAGCTCTGCCTGCCTCTGCCTCCCGAGTGCTGGGAGTTGGGAATAAAGGTGTGCGCCACCACTGCCCCGCAATAGTTATTTTTCTATCTCCTATAAATCAATTTTAAAGAGGGTTCAAGATAACAGCTACTATGGAAAAATCTTGTGTGTGAACTCTTGCTCTCAGGTGACTAGCCAAATAGTTCTGGTTACGTTTTGATTCCTCCATGAGGAGGAATCCCCACATTAAATTGAAAGTCATTGTAATTTCTCTGCCTAGTCTTCACATGTCTTGGTAAATATAAAGCTGTGTAGAAGCAGGCAAACCGTAGGGCTCTGGACATGAATAGCTATCTCCAACTTTCAGTGAAAGAACAGAGTATACAAAGCAAAGGGGTAGGGAAGAACTGAGCGGGAGAGTGCATGCAGAAGCCCAGATTTAAACCCCCAGCACTGAAAGCAGACAGAAACAAGAGAATCCAAGGATTCTGAAGCCAGGGAGGAAAACAAGCTCTGTGAATGTATTCGAGCTACTGACTCACTTGTATTTGTGGAGTCAGAATTTTCCAAGCCTTCTCACTGTTTCCTCTTTGTTGTCTTCTAAATAGATGTTAGGAAAAATTTTAACTGGTAATATCAAACAAGAGGAAGCATGTAGATAAAAAGAGAATAAAATAGAAAATAAAAATTAAGGAATGTAGAGAAGTCAAGTAAGTGGGAGAGGGATGGATGGAGTCAAATAATTGGAAAGAATCGCTGGAAAAGATATGTAAAAACAACGCTTTTGAGAAGACTTATTAAAAACTAAGGGTTTTGATACATTCATTATAAAAATGGTTGCTAGAACCCTTGATTTAAGCTAAGTATTCACCATCTAGGATAAGATACCTTTAATGTATATGAGGAAAGCCACAGAAAAGTTGTAAAAATCAGACATTTATTTTTAGGTTCACTAGTGAACTAATGAAAAAGACTTATGCTCCTATTTAAGCTGATATATAATTAAGGTAGCTAAGTACAAAGAATTTGTTCTTGAAGCTAAATTAGAATGTAGGAGGGAAAACTTGGAATTTTTAAGCTATTCTGCATTAAAAATATAAACCTCTCAAAGCATGATTACATCTTCCAAAGTGTCATTGAGAAGCTATAATGGGCAAGGTGCTGTGCTAGGTGCTATGGGGGATGTCAAGACAAGTCTCTCTATGGGTTTGTAACAGTCTGATAGCCCAGTTCCAGCAGAGTCAAACACTTGCTGAAACTGATTCTCTTAGATCGTGCCTAAAGGTTAAGTCTTCTAGATAGTACAGATTAGACTGGTAAACCATTTAGAACTTTGAATTTAAACTCGTAAATGGTAGGAATACTGAGCACATCCTTATGGTTTTGAAAGTGATGTGGAGTTGTCCGATGGACTGAGGCTCACACCAGCCTAGAATACAGTCATGCTCTGAGAACTGATGGTACAAATAACAGACAATTTAACGTTGCTGGCCATGGCTTTAAAATGTTCTGCTTGATCATCACCAGGCATTACTGATTGCTATTTAACGAACCCTACTTCTAAGATTAAGACTATATCTATGCTCAGTGTTGAACACTAGTCTCCACTAAACCTCTGCGAAGGAGGTGCTATTATTTTATGGATGGTTAAAATGAAATATAGACGGGTGAAAAAGTCTGTGAGTGCTTAAAGATTCAGACCTAAATCTGGCTGCAGCACCAGATCTTCTTAATGCTGTCCTGTCAAGTCATATACTTTTATCTGAACCATGAGGTTCAAAACTTCTGAAAGTAGATTTAAGTTTTGGCACCCAGCTTATTTGGCAGAATATGGTTTGAGCTGACTTGAAACAATAGACTTTATTCTACTTAATGTAAATGTTCATATATTTCACTGTAGCTGTATTGTATCTGTATAGGATTTGATGTCTATTGCATAAGTATAGCATATGTTCTTTTGAAAAATGGGGAGAACTTTTAATTCTGGAACCATCTAGTCCCATGGGTTTCAGAGGAGAGACATGGACCTACTGGTTAGCTCTTGATTATTATAGCCATTTCTTCATCCTAACCCCATACTTCTGATCTCTTGCTCCTAACCAGCTATAGACTGGGAAGTTTATGCTTGTAAACTTTTATTAGCCACCCCCACCAAAACCCTTAGGTTTTTTGAAGTTTCTAGTTCATACTGATACTCCCAGTTCCAGCTTATCGGGGTCTTTTGCTTCTTCTCCATTCCAGAACTTTTTTTCCCTGTTAAGAAATTCTTAGTAATCTTTGTTAAAGATGGTGTGGTGGTTTGAGTAAGAATGGCTCTTGTTGGAGATGGTGTGTCACTGGGGGCAGGCTTTGAAGTTTTAAAAGCCCATGCTGTTCCCAGTGGCTCTCTCATTCTGCTTTGGGTTTATGGATCAAGATGTGAGCTCTCAGCTATTGCCCCAGAGCAATATTTTAACTTAGATAATAGCTCCAATGAGATTAACTATGGCAATATCAGCATTTTAGTGCATTTAAAATTAAAATTATATGGATCAATAGAAATAATGTATATTTGAAGCAAAACTACCAGATTCACCTCTAGAAAATAGTTGTTTGGATGCTCATTTCTGGAGTATTATACCCCTTCCCCTCTTATTTGGGGGTGGTATTTAGGACTAACATATGCATCAGAGCGTTAAGAGGAAAGTGAAAGAATTGCCCATTAAAGATTTACCTACCAGAATTGCCCATTAAAGATTTGCCTACCAAGGACCTTCAATATTGGCACTTGGAAGGAAATAATGATTTAAGACCAATCTTCATTCTAACCTGTTTAAATATGGAAATGGGATTCAGATTGGTGAGGAAGAAAAGATCCACAGATGACTCTCAAGAGTTGGGTACGTTTGTTTCAAGCTTTATTTTGTAGAAAGGAAAGGGAGGAACTAGAAAGTGAGGGAAAGAATTAGAAAATATTGTGTGGCCGGGCAGTGGTGATTCACACCTTTAATTCCAGCACTTGGGTGGCAGAGGCAGGTGGCCCTCTTAGTTCAAGGCCTGTATGGTCTACAGAGAATATTCCAGGACAGCCAGGACTGTTACACAGAAAAACCCTGTTTCAAAAAACCACAAAAAAAAGAAAAGAAAATACTGTGTGTGGAGCCCCTCGGGTGCTGCCTTTTTATATAGGGAAAATTAGCCTGGTTCATTCCAGAACAGCTTTCACGGAGTGCAGAGCATCGAGGAGGCCCAGCAGTGCCAGGAGATGGGATAGACTCGTAAGTATCACAGAGTGGAAGACCAGGGTTATGTGTTACTATATGTTGCCTCTACGAAGTCTGACCCCTGTTTTACAGATTAGGACAGCTGAAGTTCAGCAGCATGGTAAAGCTTAGCAAATGTTTCACAACCACAAGACTTGGAACCAGAGGGTATTTGTGTCCTCCAAACTCATATCCTTTATTTCACACCTATCCCCCAGCCATAAGTTTGTAACAGCTTTAGGGGACTGCTGTGGCCACAAGACAGTAGGGAAAAGACAGGTTTCCTCTTTTAGGTGGCCAGACGCCTTTTCTTTTACCCTACCCTGTTTAGTGAATGCACAACGAGCTTCTGAAGATTCCCTGACCATGTCTTTCCTGTTAACTTTTTTATTTTTATCTAATATGTAATAATCTGTTTATATTGATCATATTAATGGAGTAGCATATAATGTTTAGTGTACATATTGTTAACATCAGCTTAAACGTATTTGTCTCCTTAAACATCTGGTCCTTTCTCCTGACAAACTTTCAAAATCTTTCTAGTTTTTTTTTTTAAATGTGTGGTGCATAATTGTTAGCCATATTGTGCGGCATTACACCAGAACTTATTTCTTCTAACTTGAGCTTAGTAGCTATTGATGGAATCTCACTCCATCCCTATTATCCCCAACCTCTAGGAGCCCTCGTTCTAGTCTCAATTTCTGCTCTTCTACATGGGAGGAGTCACATGTTACTTGCCTGCCATGCCCGCCTCGCCTCACTGACCTTCCGTATGATGTGTTTTACCTTCTTGAACTTGTCATAGTGGATCATTGACCTGGGTGTACATTGTAAACTATTTCTTTGGGACGTAATAGTCCTGTGGCTTAGAGCTCTTTACTTGGAATCACAGAGTGTCTGCTTCCAGGGTGACAGAGGAGTGTTTCCTAAAGAAACATTGGAAGAAAAATCTTAACAAACGGTTGGCACACATTAGGAACCTTTACAGAATGAACGGATCATGTTGCCACCCTGCAAACCACTATGAGCAGGAGTGGATTTACATGTTGTACTGTTTCTGTACTTGGCAATTTCCCCACAGTGTTTATTTGAAAACAAACTCAAATTATATCTCAGGTCACTTTTATATTGTGGCTGGTAACACTAGGTACATATTTGTGTTAAGAAAAAATCGCTTTCCAAGTTGCCTCTTGGAATAAATGTTCTTTTTCTCTTCTAATTAAGTGGTTTCCTTAAACTTGCTATTTCAGAGAAGAAAATTTTAGCTAGACATTGTTATATTACTTAATTTTCTTTTCCTGACCAGTAATAATTCTGCTAACATGAGAGCATTTTATGTCTCTGGATGTTAATTTTATGGAATTGTTTTCATCTCTTAATAGGTAGAGATAATGCATGTGAAAAAACTTCATATATGTTTCTGCGAAAAGAGCTTCCTGTTCGACTGGCTAACACAATGAGAGAGGTTAACCTTTTGCCGGATAACTTGTTGAACCGCCCTTCAGTGGGATTAGTTCAGAGTTGGTAAGTAAATGTTCTGATCACCCTACAATGCTTGGAACAGTTTGGCATTGGCACCATTTTCCACAGAAGTGTACATACTATCTTTCTGGGACTGAGTCATTCAGGATAGCTGGGTTTTCCTTGCATTTAAATGCTTTTCTTCTAACTACTTATTTAAAAACTGGCCAGGCTATGGTGGCGCACACAATCTCATCACTTGGGAGGCAGAGGCCAGCCTGGTCTACAAAACAAGTTCCAGGAAAGCCAGAGCTGTTACATAGAGAAGCTCATAAATAAATAAATGAATGAATGAATGAATGAATGAATGAATGAA
>LOJH01000756.1:15761-35183 GCA_001685095.1 Ellobius talpinus
ACACCTTTAATCCCAGCACTCGGGAGGCAGGGGCAGGTGGATCTCTGTGAGTTTAAGACCAGCCTGCTCCACAAAGCACGTTCCAGGACAGTCAGGGTGGTTACATAGAGAAACCCTGTTTTAAAAACCAAAAAATAATTAGAGAATAATATAAAGGAATGGCAGTGCAGTGGCCAGGCATCATTTTAAAATGTGAGGCAATGTCTCATGTATCCCAGACTGGCCTGGAATTCAATTGGTTGCTTAGGTGACTGTGTATTTCTGATCCTCTTCCCTCCCGAGTATTGGGATTACACACATGTGCCACCATGCCCAGTTACTACGGATTGAAGCACAGCTTTGACAAAATAGAGCGCTAGGCAAGTCCTCCATCACTTGAGCTACATGCCTAACCCGTTTGCTCTCCTTTGGATAGGGAGACGTTTTCTACTTTTAGTAAGTTTCAGCCTTTCGTCTTTTGTTTTTATTTTAAACATCTGTGAAGGAAATGACTGAACAGTCAAATCATTGCAGGGGAACCTCACATGCAAATATTATCAGTTCCATGCCGTACTGCATCTGCACATACGAAAAATTTTAAAACCAAGTCAGTTGTACCACTGATTGTAAAGCATGCATTCCCTCACAGAGGGAATGGAGTTTGTGATGACTTTCCTCCCTAGGTGAGATCACTGAGTGGGAGGCTATAAGAAAAGTTGGTGTGTTTTTAGACAGGTTTGCATGTTTGCTCTCCTCTGCTAGAAGCATTATGGGAGTGTCTGGAGAAAGCAGGACAGTAGGGACTAGGTGGCATATACGTCACTAATCAAGAACAGTGTTGTAAGAACAAAAGGGGCAGAAAATGCTGGCTTTGGTCTTGTACTTTTCCTTGATGGGTGGGTGGAACTGACTGGTGGTGCAGAGGAGCAAGAGAACATCATAAGAAAACACCGTGAGCTGGAAAAGTAGCTTGAATTCAGAGAGTTTGTGGTGGCCTGGCTTCTGATAGAGAATGGACATTCAACAGCATTCCCAAGAATGTGAAGTTCTTCTGAGAAGCACTATTTTATGCTATGATCATGCTTGGCCTAGGGATTGACCTAACTCAGGTGATGGGGAATGAAGAAAATGATAGACACATACAGAAAAGCCAGAGTCGAGTCACACGTTCTGATGGAGTTGCATCAACGTCATCCCTGAATTGAAGAGGTAGAGTTCTTGTATAGAGCCAAATAATGAGTTTAGCTCAAGTTTAGCTGTTCTAGGTAGGGGATCTCTGTAGGGGAGCAGTCCTGAGGTGTAAATATCTGGGAGGAAGAAACTTCAGTGGACATTTTCTGTACACACTGTCAACATTCATACATGGACCAGGGGATGGCTCTGCCATTCCCATGGGTCTGAGGCATTGGTGTCCTCAACATGGCCGTGCTCATGTCAACAGCATGCATTCACCCAGGACTTCATCTGATACTTACACGTTCAGTGGGAACTTCCTCCACTACCCACAATTTTAAATGATCTTACAGGTTCACTGTCTAGCCTCCTTTCCAGAAAAGCAGAAACTCCTATGAGGTGCGTAGTCCTTAGGTTGTGGGAAAGATCAGAGAAACAACGTCTATGCATTTGATACCATAGTTACATTCTGCTCTGGACTCATGCCTTGTTTTAGAGCAGCAAATGCTTGTTTGTGTGAGATTTCTTTATTGCTTCAAGACCATCATTGGAAATACTGCTGTAGAAAGTATAAGTCATTGTCAGGGACAATGTTGAGGATTCTAGGTAAGCAAGGTGTTGAGGATTCTATTTGAGGATTCTAGGTAGGCAAGGTCAAGACCTTTGATCCAGTAAGTCCAGTAAGTGGTAGTAATTAAATCATTTCCATTGCTTATGTAGCAGTTACTTCAGGAACTTCCAAGTGAATTACTGTTTTTGTCCAATATTAACCAATTTTCCAGGCACTAACAACTCTGTTCAATCCCAATACTAAGTAAGTGAAGTCAGCACAGAGCCCACAGTTTAAGGGCTATGTTCCCCAAGACTGATACTACACCTCAGATGCCCTGTCTATGCTTTAGACTGACTGGCTGGACATTGAGTTTCCACGCCCCTCTTCTGAAGTTCATAATTTGCTCAAGTGGATTACAGAACTCAGGAAGTCACTTTGTTTATATTTAAAGGTAGATTTTTAAATATATAATTCAGAAATAGCAAAAATGGGAGAAATATATCAGACAAAATGTTGCTGTAGCTATATAGCATCCATGCCCTCTTTGAGTGTGCTGTGCTGGTGCCTCCAGGTGTTCAAGAGTTTTTATAGAGTTTCATTTCCAGACCTCATACCTCCACAGAGTTTGGGGATTAGAACAAAAGTTACAGCTCCCCAGTCACTTGCAGCATTGTTCTGATTGTGTTGACACTGTCTAAAGGCCCCACCCTAAGCAACATCATTAGAATAACTCAAATGTGAGCAATAGATGCTTCTTATGAATAACAAAAGATACTCCTGTCATTCTGTAAGTTTGAAGGTTTAGGAACTATATCAGGAGCCAGGAGTAAACACCAAATTTTCCTTTTGATATCTCAAATATATGTATATTATATAAAATATATATGTCATATATATTATATATATAATATGTGATATATTAAAAGGATACACACACATACATACATACATTCACACACACATACTGGCAAAGTGAAATAAGACTCAGATTACTGTGTTAAATCTTTGTACCCCATTGTCCATGTCTACTTAAGACTATCTGCATGCCATTTCTTTTTGTTCTTACATATTCTATTTTGAAAAATAATTTCCTACTTAAGAATTGCAAGAATAGTAGAAAGAATTGCCATATACCTTTATCCAGCTTCACTGATAACATTTGGTTATATTTTCTCTTTCATAATTCATGTTTATGTTATCTTTTCTACCTTGAATGGGAAGAGAGATACGATTATGTTTGTGCATGTGTATGTGTATATTATATGACACACACATGCTTGAAAGAAATGTGAAAGTTGTCAGGATGAAAATGGAGTTGCTAGAACTAGGGAGTTACTAAGGAAGATTTCTTTTGCATGGTTGCCTGTTAGTGACTAGCACAAGAGTCTGGGTCTACAATCTTGTACAGAGGCCCCTGCAGCCTTATAAAGAATGTTCTTCTGAAGTCCATCTGGGCAGCAACTGTTCAGCCTCCAGTACATTCCATCCTTCTTATTAATCATTAGAACCAACAGTTACTGTTTCCAAATATCTGATGTGATCATTTTTTCTTTAAAAGTCCCCTTGTCTGGACAATTTTTCTTTCTTCTATCATGTATTGCTGTGTCTTAGGTATTAAAGAGGAAGCAAGATGAATAAAATAACATCCATGTTTAACAGTGTGCCACTACAGAACAAAGGGAAAGCTGGGAAAGAGAGTGGGAAAAGAAGCAGGTAAACATAGGAGGGATTTTAGAAGTGTAGTCAAGGAAGGAGTCTCCAAGGAGGTGCCATTTGAACATACCCATGACTCCTGTAGTGTGTGATTTCTCATTGTAATGCTCTTCCCAAATATCAGTGTTTTTGTGAAATTCTTTCAGATTGTCCCTTTTTTAGATTGATATCACACAAACATTCATTGCTGTTCCTGGAACATTTGGATTGAAATTGCCATTATGTTCCTTTGCCCCCAAATACTTTTAACATGTATCTCTGGTCATAACTCGTAGAAAACCGTGATATAATGGTCACATTTAGAAGTTTATCATTGATATAGCAATATTTCCTAATAGGTAACACTTGTAATTATTTTAGCATTTATCTTAATAATGCTCCTGTTTTTTAAATCCTGTCTTGATATAAGAATCCAGTTTAGGATCATGTATTTGTGTGTTTCTGGCATTGGCTTTATGTGGAGCAGTGAGTCCGCCACTGTCCCCTCGGCTAACCTGTAGTCTTCCCACTTCCTTTCATGCTGTGACTCTTACTGAAATCTTGGCTCCTTTTGCATTTGTAACTTTCCTCTCTGAAAGGGCTAGAGCTTGCCTAGTTTTGCTCATGTGTGGCACATGTTATTAAGACTCAGGAATTGTAACGTTGTACACATTTTTTGTATTGGCTCTTATTGAGAAATACCAAGATCAATCCAGAATCTTTTCCTGAGGGCCTAACATGCATTCTCTAATACATATTGATGAAGTTAATTTTACTCAGAGAAGTAGCCTTCTTTATTCTTGGTCTACACTTCAGGATCAAACTGAGGCACTTACTAAAATCTGATGTTCTTTTTGCCAGGTGTGGTGGTGCATGCCTTTAATTCCTGAATCCAGAAGGCAGTTAGCAGGTGGATTTCTATGAAGTCAAGGTCAATCTTGTCTAAATATCAAGTTCTAGGTCAGCCAAGGCTACATAGTGAGACCCTGTCTTAAAAATACTTTTTTTGAGGGCCTGGAGAGATGGCTCAGCAGTTAAGAACACTGACTGCTCTTCCAAAGGACCGGATTCAATTCCCAGCACCCACATGGCCGCTCACAACTGCCTGTAACTCCAAGATCTGACGCCCTCACACAGATATCCATGCAGGCAAAGCACCAATTCTCATAAAATAAAAATAAATAAATTTTAAAAATTGTATGTACTTTTTGAGTAACCAAACTGTACACTTGGAGTACTAGTTAGGATGCATTTATAATAGCAGACAATACTGCTGAACCTGGCTTGTACAGCTACAAGGGCCAGTCTTGTTAGTTGAATTAGAAACCATGAAGCTGTTAAATCTGTTTTTATAGTGCTGGCTTTGTTTTCAGATGAGCTTTCTTCTAGGTGGCATACTGCCTTCAGCAGTTGCAGATTTCCTGTTCATACAGCATACTGTACAAGAGCAGAGAAGTCAGTCTCTTTCTCAGAGACCTCCAGCAAGCCTTCTATGTACTTCTTTCAGCCTGACTGGAAGCTTTAGGCCTATTCCTAACTCAGTCCATGTTTTCAGGGATGCACCCAATTCATAGGACTATGGGACTGATGAATAATTCCTGACAAGAGAAAACAGAACTCCCAGAGAAAGATGGAGCTACCTGTGTGCTTTGGGGGACTCAAGTTAGCCTGAAGTACTTGAGCTGTGTATGGGAATGGGTAAAACCTGAATGAAAACTTGGGATACTTTTATAAAAGGGAAAGGATGTTAGGTAGGCAGCTAATGTGGTGCTTTTCCTTTTTTAGGTACATGCAGAGCTTCCTTGAACTTTTAGAATATGAAAACAAGAGCCCAGAAGACCCACGGGTTTTAGATAAGTAAGTATGATACAATTTACCTGAAAGTAAAAATATCTAGGCAAAAGAATATCTTCATAAATGGAACCCATGCTATTGGGTCTCAAGAATTGTAACTCTTGGCTGGAGAGATGGCTCATTTGTTAAACTGCTTAACATAACCTGCATAAGCGAGGACCTAAGTTTGGATCTGCAGTAGTCAAATGAACATTGGGCAGGTATGGCAACCTGCCTATAATCCTAGTACTCGGGAGTCCCCGGGGAAGCTGGGAGCTAAATGGCCACAAAATGTGAGCTCTTAAGTTTAGCTGCGTAGCTAAACTACCCAAATAAGCAAGTTCTAGGTTCAGAGAGACCCTGTTTTGACAAATAAGGGAAGAGAGCGAATACGGAAGACAACCTGGCCTCCATATGTATGTGCGTGAGAATTATGTACTCATGTAACATGCACACATACTACACACACATCTGAGAATGTTGTAGGAGGCCATTCGTTCATTTCCCGACCACCCTGACTAGAAATAATCACTCAAAAATTGTATTATTTAAATCACTCTTGGCCAATCACTTAATGGTGTTGCTAGCTAGCTCTTACATCTAGAATTAACCCATTTCCATTATTTTATGTTTTACCATGAGGCTCATGGCCTCCCAGCAATGTTCCAACTGGCAGCTTGTGTCTTTCCCCTCTGGTGGCTACAAGGCTTCTCTCTGACTCCACCTACTCTCTCTCTATATATATCTCTTCCAGCCTGGCGATGTTCTGTTAAGCCACTGGCTGAAAGCAGCTTCTTTAGTCATTAACCAATAAAAGTAACAGACAGAAGGACTTCCCACACCACGAGAACACAAAATAGAATTCAGACCAAAGTTTTAATTTTTTTTTTGCAGGCAATGACATTATTGATTTTTTTTAATTTAAGAATTTAGTACAGTACACAAAGAATAATGAAACCTCATTTAATACTGCATGACATAATTCTTAATATTCTTAATAAGTCAGGGTGAACTGGACATCACCTTATATAAGCATTGTAGTGAATGTTCCATCTAGTAGTAGTTTTAAGAATGCCGTAGCCTCCATATATCCATGAAATAAATATACATGAATTATCTGCCTAGTCCATCGACTTAAAACATATTTTCCAATGGAGTATTACAGTTGATCTTAGAAAACCATAGTGATTTTCTTTTAGAGAAGCATGAAAGTGTGTGTGTGTGTGTGTGTGTGATCTTTATACAAAACTCAAATTATTTGCTATTACAATGCAGAAAGACTACTGAATTCTCATGTTACTGGAAAGTATTTCTGTTTTCCATTTTTGTTCTCCAGCAAAACATAGCTGTGAGTGGGGGTGTTTCCCCAAGAGAAATTCTCTCTACCCTAATTTCTCCCTGTTTTGGGTATAAAAATGAACGCTCATGGTAGTCCGTTGTGCCGAGAACTTTCTTTTATTGTAAGTATAGACTTAATCCATATAATTGTGAGACAAACACTTGACTTGGAATGTTCCATGAAAGAATTAGGGAAGTGCGATACTACACAAGCAACCTTGGAGCATTTTCCCACCCAGACGTGAATTCACAAACAAGGAACTATGGAGGTCAGAAGCGTGGAAGAATGTTCTCATAGCAGAGCACCTATGAGTCATGCATGGTTCCTTTTCGTTAGTGTTCTGGTTCTTTGCATTATATCATATTGCCAAAATGGCTGCTTCCAGCCAGGAGAAGCTCAGGGTCAGTTGTATTTTCTCTAATGGATCTGGGAAATATGAAAAGTGCAAGCATTGGGTGAGAGCCACAGTTGCTTCCTTGATACTAGTCACTGTTGTCACTTAAGGCACTGACATTAAATGGATTGAATCCAGGAGCTTTGTTTCCTTAAATCATTAGTTGGGGACATTTTGAAATCCTCAAAGTGAAGCTGGCCTCTAGCTCTATATTTGAAGATACACATTTGGAGAAGTACACAATTATTCATTGCTATGCTTTTTCTGGAGTCCTGTCTCTGTAACAAAATTCCCATCAGTGACAATTTATGGAAATAGATTACACTGAATCCAGCGTGTGCTAGATCTTTATGGTAGTAGTTCTCACTCGGTGAGTTTTGAGAACTTACAGGCTTTATGCAACTAGTTTGGAAAGTTGAGACTTGAGAAGCCCCATGCGTTAGTAAAGGAAGAGGTGAACGGTGAGTTAGTGTCCTGGTGACAGCCTTCCTGTTAAGCTGGGGGGTCATCTATGTAAATCACATTGATCATCATGAAGGATATAGAAAAGCCCAGGTGGGTAGGGAGGTATTCTGAGAATCCGCTAAAGTAAGCCTCTGCAAGTAAAGACGTTTCTGCACTCTAAAGCATTATTTCATTTTACAGATACTTAATTTATAAATACATTAGAAGGAGGTACCTAAGGAAAAATTATCCATTGTAAAAATTCTTGTGAATAATTGTGAACTTGGGCTTTTTCTGTTTTGTTTTTGAGACAGGGTCTCATTGTTGCAGTGATCAGGTTGGTTTTGCACTCAGAGATTTGCCTTTCTATGTCTCATGCGTGCTGGGATGAAAGATGTGTGCCACCAAGCCTGGCTAAATGTGAACTTTTAATTTTAGAGTTTTTCATCTTTGCTGTCATTGTATGTATATATTTGTTACAGAAATATTTCACTGAGATAAAAATAAGACTTAAGTAAAAAACTTATCCCAAATTTCCATTACTAGTGGACAACCACAGGTAACATTTTCTTATACCCTTATTTACCCTAAACATTCATTGTATGAGTATAGGTTTTTTGTTTTTGTTTGTTTGTTTATTTGTTTTGGTTTTTGAAGATGAGATTTCTCTGTGTAGCCCTGGCTGTCCTGGAATTCACTCTGTAGACCAGGCTGGCCTCCAACTCACAGAGTTATACCTGCCTCTGTCTCCCGAGTGCTGGGATAAAATCATGTGCCACCACCACTTGGCAAGTTTTATAAAAATAAGTATCTGTAATAGTTCTTGGCCATTATTAACAGTTTCACAATATAATCATGCATCTCTTAATGACCGATACCTTTAGAGAAATGCATCATGAGAAATTTGTGTGAACACTGGAGTATCCTCGTGCAAACTTAAGATGACTACAGTCTTACCAGGGAACATAATCTTTTGGGGACACTGCTGTGTACAGAGTCTGTCATTGTTATGGTCTAACACATAGTTGTCACTTATACACACACATACACTTGGCATTTTGAGACAGTTTTTTTTTCTTCTGTGTAGCAGCCCTGGATGTCCTGGAACTCACACCAGACTGGTCTCAGAATTCAGAGATCCGCCTGCCTCTGACTCCTGAGTGCTGGGATTAAAGGTGTGCGCCACCACGACCCAGCATATATTATTAATTCTTCTACTGATAGGACATGTAATTTGCTCCACTAGTATTGAATTTTAGACTGGTTTGTAGTTTTTCAAAATTTTTTGTATGTATTAGTATATGATACATGTGCTTAGGTGTTTGTCATCTTATGTGTATAGATCAGAGTATAAGGCTTGGATGTTAGTCTTTGCCTTTCTTTTCTATGGGTTCTAGGGATCCAAACTCAGGTCACCAGGCTTACACAGCAAGTGCAGTTATCCCCTGAGTCATGTTGCTGGCTCAAATAGCATGTCT
Organism: Ellobius talpinus; assembly: GCA_001685095.1. NCBI lineage: Eukaryota > Metazoa > Chordata > Mammalia > Rodentia > Cricetidae > Ellobius > Ellobius talpinus. The sequence continues at coordinate 24,647 of LOJH01000756.1, forward strand.
CCAAACAGCTTTTGTTTTCTTTCTCTCATGTCTCCCCCACTCCTGTTCTCTACATATGAGTATGCATGTATGTGCGTGAAGTGCGTGAAAGCAGTTTTTGAAAACAACTATTCATGTTGTTCAGCTGTTTCTCCAGCCTTGATCCTGGAAGTGGAATTAGCGTCTTTGGACTTCAGCTCTATTTGGTTAAGTTGCCCTTAGAAAATGTTCCATTTAGCACCCACACGCAACCTATGCTGCTTATTATTTGCCATCTTAATAAAGAACAGTTTCACATTGTGTTATTTTACTTTGCTTTTGTGCTGGTAAATTGATTGGCATTTGTGCTTGCTTTTTCCTAGATTTCCCCACTAATACAGATCCTTTTCCTAGTTTCTCAGTAAGATGTTCATCTTCACCAAGTCTAAGGACTCTTGTGGTTCTTTCATTCATCCATGTGCTTCTGAAATTCAGTCATCGCTTTTCTTCGTGCCATGTGTTTCTCCTGTTGCTAATAAGCTTAGAACAGCCCTCTTCATTTCAGCTGCATACTTGATTCAGCGGATTTTCTTTATTGTTTGTGATTTCACTCAACATTTTTATCTTTTTAAAAAGAGATTAATTTTTGTGTATGGTTTATGTGTATACATGTGTATGTGTGCATTTTCATGTGGCGATCAGAGGTTGGCATCAAGTGTCTTCCTTGATCATGATCACCTAATTTTTCCAGACAGGCTCTCTCACTGAACAGGAATTTGATGTTTTGACTAGACTAGCTGGCCAGCAATCCCCTGGAATCTACCTTTCTCTACTCCTCTGGCTGTTGGGTTACTGAGCTGTGCTGCCACACCTGGCTTTCATGTGGGTACAGGTCCTCGTCGCATTGTTCCTAAGCCATCTCCCCAGTCTCACTCTTAAGTTTATGACTTGAAATTGGTATATGATTAGCCCTCTGACCTAATCAGTTTATTCATTTCCTTACTGAGTTACATTGTTAGATTCTTTTTAAAAATTTATTCTTATTCTTTGTGCATTGATGTTTTTCTCTGCATGCATATCTGTGTGAGGGTGTCAGATCCCCTGGAACTGGAACCACACATAGTTGTGAGCTGCCATGTGAGTGCTGGGAATCGAACTTGGATCCTCTGGAAGAACCATCAATACTCTTAACTGCCGAGCTATCTCTCCAGACCCCACATTGTTATATTCTTAATATGCTAAATTTTGGTGCACAGCTACTCACTCAGCCTTAGAGCCTGATGTCATTGCTTGACTTATTTTCCTGTCCTTAAAGTTGTGGTATTTCATATTTTATACATGTTTTTAAAGTTTTTATTTTTTATTTTATGTGTATGGGTGTTTTGTCTACAAAACGTGTACCACATGAGTGTCTGGTGCCCATGGAGTCCAGAACAGGGTGTCACTCCCCTGGGACTGGTGTGTGTCTGCTGTGAATAGGCACTGTTACCGCAGCAACTCTTAGGAAAACATTTAGTTGGCATTTGCTTAGAGTTTCAGAGGTCCAGTCCATTATTATCACGGGAGGAAGCATGACAGCATGCAGGCAGACATGGTGCTGGAGAAGGAACTGAAAGTTCTCTATGGGGTCTACAGGCAGCAGCAGGAAAAGAGAGAGACACTGGGCCTGATGTGAGCATCTGAAACCCTAAAGCCCCCAGTGACACACTTCTCCAGCAAGGCCACATTTCCTAATAGTGCCACTCCCTAAGCATTGAAATATGAGTCTTTGGGGGCCATTTTTATTCAAGCCACCACAATATGTAAACCAGTTCCTCTGGAAAAGCAGCCATTGCTCTTGACTACCGAGACATCTCTTTAGCCCCTTCCCTATACATCTTTACAATAATGTGCCAGAATACTTGAAAATGATTGGTGTGTTTGATTTTGAGATGGGTGTCTTCCTATATTGTCCAGGCTAGTTTTAAACCCTCCTGCTTCTGCCTCCTGAGTATCTGGAATGATGGGTATGTGCCACTGCTTCCAGCAAATAAGTTTATCATCATTGAGTTTTTATATCTACATTTTAACATGTTTTACTACTGGAAGGAGATTATTTCAAATTTTTGCTCATAAAATGTTTGGCATTCTTTATTCAGAGAAGAAGCTCTTGCTCTAAGACTCCATTTCTAAGTCCTTAGAGACTTTGACAGGATTGTCCTTACGTTGTCAGAAGAAACATTGATATGTTCTGTAATTCTTTAGTCAAAAAATATTTATAGAACTCCAAAATGTAACTGCATTCCTAAGAAATTATTTCAGCTTATTTTTAAACTTGACTAGACTACTTTGTGTAGCTCTGAAGGAATTTTGGTAGTAAGTTTCAAACCAAAGCTTGGGTTAGGTTTTAATATTTTGACTACTTCCTTTACTATCTAGTAAACATAATGTTTATAGATATAAGGAGTACCAGAAGGTAACTAGACAGAGGTGGGAAGTGTGTTCCGGCCTGGGAAATCCAGACTTACCACATTTTGTTTCCTTCCCACACAGCTTTCTCCATGTTCTGATTAACATCAGAAACAGACACAACGATGTTGTTCCTACAATGGCCCAAGGCGTGATTGAGTACAAGGAAAAGTTCGGGTTTGATCCATTTATTAGCAGTAACATCCAGTATTTCCTGGATCGTTTTTATACCAACCGCATTTCTTTCCGCATGCTTATTAACCAACACAGTAAGTTGGGTTATGTTGGGTCCAGTTTTAAGAAGGTAAACCAAATTGATTTTTCTGAAAAGTCTTGGTTTTGTTTCACTTTTAATCTACTGACTTAGACTTTTGACTGTAGAAATCTCATTTCTAGTTCAGTTTTTCATAAGTGAATCCTTCCTATTGTAAAAATCTGTTAACCAGTGTTCTTAATTCAAAGCTGTCCTTGGAAGACATCTGTGATGCTTACATTAGAGGCAGGAGCACTGCCTCTCGGGCTCTGCTGCTGCTTTGCTGTGGAGGCAAAGGACTGGTTTTAATGGCAGCCATGTTCATTTCTCCATAATTTGATGTACTTGGTAGTATTTTTTCTTAATCCACACATGCATTTTCTTTTTTAGTTTTAAAACCATCAAATCTGTGACTATTGAATGGCATGTTGGGTATATAAACAATTCCCTTTTTTCTGCAGTGGTAGGAAAAATCCGAGGAAGCATGATTATCAGTCTGTGATGCCACGTTGAGAGCTTTAGTCTGTTCCCCATGCTAATAGACAGGGCTATAATCTAAAATTATTCTCAACACGAACTTCTTGACTGATTTCTAGTGTTGTCACCTTGATTCATTTTTTTTAATTCTTAGGAAAAAGCATCCGTGTATTTGGAGTCATCCTCGCTGAATCAGCATGGACAAAGCATGTTTTGTTTGCTTTACTCATTTTTGTTTGGTTTTTAAAGCTCATTTGATTTATTTAGATAGACAAATTTAATGGAACTTTTAAGTATGTATTTATGCGTTTTTAGAAACAAAATATATGACAATTTATAGAAAAAGGAACCTAAATACTAGCCAGCTAATGTACTGAGACAGCGGCAATTTTCCAAGTGTTGAATGATTTAATATAAAGTTTACCTATAAAAATTTGGTTTGAGTTCCTTTTTTTCTTTTCAGGTTCTTTAGGTTTTTATTTAGAAATAAAAGTTTGCAACTATTATGTAGAGTAAAATTAAGTATTTTTCTAAAAATGTTGTTTGTGTACACAGAATTGAAAAAGAACCTCCAGGATGGGGGCATTTGCAGTGTTGCCAGTGAAGGTTCTTCACAAATGGCCCAGACTACATGTTGTGAATATTTAATGATTTGGATAAATGGCTGCAGTAGTCTTGAGCAGGGAGATTACCTGCCGAGCATGGAAGTGTCTTGATCTAGTTTCCATCAGCTGAGGGAGAAAGGACTGGGCACCGGACATGCGCTGCTGCTTTAGGGTTGGTCTACTGACTGCAACTGATGGGACTTAAAGGACTTCCTTCCTTTTTTGGCTGATGTATTTGCTCACCCATCAGCTGTTTTACATTGCTCTAAGTCATTGTGAATGCTAAAATGATTCTTAAAATTAAAGATCCTTTTAGAGAATTGGAATTTCTTTCTGTGCCTGAGCACCCCAGCTTGCTGTGCTTCAATCCCCTTTCTTCTCTTTTGTGTTCATTTAGCACTTCTGTTTGGTGGTGACACTAATCCTGCTCATCCTAAACACATAGGGAGTATTGATCCCACCTGTAATGTCGCTGATGTGGTGAAAGGTAAGGATACCAACCCAGTGTCACTGGCCATGGCAGAAATAGCACTGTGGTTTATTTGAGGCAGCTCAGCTGTAGGGTTATGTTGCTGTGTAGTCTGTGATTCATCAGGCCACGTTAGGTCTAAATCACTTAGTCCAAATATGAAATATTTCTAGATCAGAAAAGGACAAATAATTTCCAGTGCTCAAATACCAGTTTCTACTTTATTGCTCAGGGTTAGAGTTGTAGTTCTTTCTTAAACACTAAACATTCCAGGAAGTTCTAAATTTTGACTTGCTATCATTTTTAACTATTTCCTTGTTATAAAATGGAACTAAGTTCACATTTTCCAAATCTATATGTCTTTCTGTTGTATACTCATGGTGTTAGAAGCAATACAGCAAGTGGGCTTAGCTGGATGGACACTATGCCAATAGTCCCAGGGTAGAACAGGCCAGGTACTCATAAATCCCTGATTAACTGAGGACTTTGAGTTTGAGCAACAGGTTCCCCATTATTCATTTAAAATAAATGCTTTATCAGGAAAGCTCAACTGGCTGTAACCCACCAGGTTCCAGTTTTTACTTTGGGCAGATTCATGTTCCCAACCCGTCTCCTTCCCCAGATTGCATTTCCTCTTCTGCTTCTCATCTCACTGGAAACACTCAGCTGATAAGGTTACATGACTCTACCTCTTCCTGGTTTTCATCAAGGGCTCTGGCAGCTCTTCAGCAGCCAATGCTGAGGACGACCTGTACAGTATGTTTTCCTGGGGCTGCCTAGGTCACTCTTGTGTCAGAAGTCATTTGCTCACATTATTTCAGTTCTAAGGCGACTAGCTCCAGCCAGCACATCACACTTCTGCTATTCTCTTGAACTGTACTTGATGTAAGGCCAAGGAATGCTTCTGTACTTGTTCGATAAGTTATATAGAACCTTAGAGGGCCTATAGAGATAGATGCTCTATAAATATTCTGTGGTTTGATAAATTTTAGGCACTTAAAATTGTTAAATAAATTTTATTACTAAAAATGTGCTCTGGAAAGATGGCTCAGCTGTTAAGAGCACTGACTTAAGTTGTTTGAAGAGGTCCCAGATTCTCTTCCCGGCACTCAGATAGCATCTCAGAGCTGTGTATCTCACAGCTGTCTGTAACTCCAGCTTCAGCATCCTCTTCTGACCTGGGGGGCACCAGGTACACAGGCATACATACTTACAAAACACTCATACACATGAAATAAGATAATAGTTTTTAAGAAACTACAAATAAATAAATAGCTCACACTGGAATTAACTAGTCCCAAAGTCTAGTTTTTAGGTGTGCTTCTGATATGGTGGGGATGTGTTTAGTCATAGCTTTAGAGCTAAAGCTTCAGGACATAGTAAATGTCTGTACATGGTTTGAAATAAGGGATTTGCCTCAAAATTAGAGAGAGGATGGGGAATGAAAAAAGACTAGGCCTCTGTGCAGAATAGTTGAGGCTTTGGTGAGTACATGGGTTTCATAATACTGTGGTTTACACTTTGGCACGTATTTGAAATTCTTTGTCGTAAAGTTGGGAAAACACTCATTTTTATTAGCTCACTGTTTCTTTACAAAATCAAGTCTGACTAATTTTTAGGGAGGTTATAGCTAAGAATCTGTGGAATTTGATGAAAGTTAACAGCTTTTATAGTACAAGGAGGTTAGGGAATGCTACAGTACATCCTTTGAATTCAAGGAGGAATTCCCCAGTGACTTGGCTCTTAAGGTTGAAAGAACTTAAGTTTTATGACTGGTACTGCCAGCAGTTTTTTGTTATTTAGTCTGTATTAACTACTGATAATGTTGTTATGTTGATATCTAACCTGTGCATAAAAATTTCAAGGTGTGCCAGAAACTTTTGCATTGTTTTGTGGTGAATTTTATTCCAAAAGCTAAGTGCAGATTATTTAGAATAGATCAACAGATATTTGAAAGAAAATAAGCCAGAAAGTGTCAGTCAGCTCTCTAGTGTTGTGACAGGATACCCGAGGAAATCAACTTATATGAGAAGATATGTATGTTGGTACAGTGTGGGCCTGTGACATCATTGTGGGCCTGTGACAATGTAGAATATTGTGGCAGTGAGTGTGTACCAGAGCAAAGCTATTCATTTGACGACGGTATCTGGGAAACAAAAAGAGAAAGGAGCCAGAGTCCCAGAATCCCCTTCAAGATCAGTGATCTGACTTCCTCACCCTTATACCCCATCCCCCAAGGTTCTGTCATCTTGCAGTAACACCACAAGCTGGAGGTCATTCAACACATGGCCTTTAAGGGACTTAAGCATAAAGCATCAGTTTCTTTGTTCATTTTACTCACAGTTTCAGTCTCTTCCTTTCTCCTTAGGCTCCCAATACTCACAGCTTATTGTTGCTGTGCTGGGACTGAACCTTGGGCTTTAGTCATGGTGGGCAAGCCTTTACCATTGGGCTGGATTCCTAGCCTTCTCTTTTTATTTTGAGACAGGCTTTTGCCATGTCTATCAGGCTGGCCTTGAACTCGCTCTGTAGCCCATGTAGGCTTTGAACTTGTGATCCTTCTGTTGTGGCCTTAGTAGCTAGGATTATAGGCCTACATCACCAGACATAGCTCACTCACAGATTTATCTTTACTCTTTTGCCATTTTTAATCTTCTGCCTAGTGTATTGCAAATACAGTTTACTATATTCTATTGTGTGATTTTTGGGGAAACACAACTAAAGCCTAGATTCTTGGTGAAGCTCTAAGCAATGAAGCAATGACTGTCACTCCCCATACTCCATTTGACTTCCCCCAACACACACACACACACACACACCCCACACACACACACCACACACATGCACGCGTCCCCATCCTGCCAGCATCCTGATGAGGTGAGGAGGGAGGACTGATCACTCTCTGTTCCTCTGTGAATCTTTCCGTAGTTTCCATCTCTCAGTAGCCTCTTCCTTTAAGTTCAGAAGAATTGGAGGGTGCTTTCAGATATGCACTGCTGCAAAGCCACATCTTCATGATCCACTTTGTGGCAACCTTCCCTCACGTCCAGGTGCTTTACAAGTAGCTACGTTTATTAAGCTTTCCTTTTTAACACTGGTGTTCAAACCTAGGGTCTCTCAGGTGTTGAGGAAACACTGCGCAACTGAAGTGTATTTTGAACCCCTTTTCTTTTTTTTTATTTTGAGACAGGATTTTATTAACTTGCCATGCTTTCTCTGAACTCAACTCTGTAGCCCAGGCAGGCCTTGAACTTGTCCTTCTGCTATTATAGTTCTGCACCTCCGAAACTTTTTTTGTTTCCTTATCTGTGAAGAGCTTACATGGTTTAAGCATAATTAAATGTCTACTCCAGATGACCATATATGTATGTGATGTTCATTCATGTGCTGGTGTGTGCACACATGTGTTTTACAGCCTTCACACGTTTTAATGAACTAAAACTGATTGCATACTTAGGCTTTTAGAGACAGACTACAGAAAACTTACGTAGAGGGTAAGAGAGCTGTTTTTATTTTTGACTAGATAGTTGTATAAAGGTGTACAAATAGGGTATATCCAGCATAGCAGTAACTGAATATAGAACTCTCTTAAGCACGCCTCCTTGTGGCCTATTCAGCACATTAGTTTTTACCTTTATACATCTGTGAATTACAGACTCCGGAGTGAATGCTAGAATTAGTGTTATAAAGTGAGTCCTATTATCCTTGGGAGGAGCCTTCCATGGTGACCCTTTCACTCCTTTCTTTGTAAAAGGAGCAAGACAATCAAATGAAAAAATCTGTGATGAGAGTGTTTCAAAGATACAAACTTAAATCTTTTCTTTGTTACAAAAGTTGACTTCCTCAGCCATGCTAACTTCTCCATGCCATTTTTATGTTTTTATTGCTTAGCATGATAGCATACAAATGGCCTCCTGAGTGCATGGTATTATTTCAGCTCAGAAATAATATCTTATGCTTTCAATTTGGTCTCCTCAGGTTGCAAGTAACAGACTCACTCTAGCTCCAGAAATAGATTTATTAAAATAACTGTGTAGGTCCTAAGTCATGAAACAGTTTACAGTCAGAGCTGTGGATACTGGAGTTGGCTAACAAAAATACCAGCTTGGGTTCTGGGTGTCTTGCAGCTGGAATTGCCAAGTTACAGCCTCTCTACTTGCCTTTTTTTTCTTTTTTGGTATTCCCTGGTTAACTTGATTGATGCCCAGTTAAGACAATGCCAAGCACTGCAGGCCTTGCTACATCATGATACTCCTCAGTACTCTTTTTGATTCATGGTCATCTTGAATGTCTATCTTGAGTTTCTAAGAGGTAGATTGTATCACTTCATTTTGTTTTTACCTGTGACTATAAATTTTAGTAGTCTGGCTGTGCCTAGCCTGGAGAGTCTTCATTTTTATGTTAGATGTTTTGTGTGCACTTCCTCAGTTGGCTATGTTTTATGAGGTTGGAAAACTAGTGGATTCCACTTGGGATGGATTTTGGGTAGGGAGGCTAATAATATATATTGTGTTATATTTCTTTATAACGTAAAGGGGTTTCTAAAAAGTGGCATATTGGTTCTGGAAATTTCTTTCTAAGGGAGTACATGGGTCAGTATGGTCTTTGTTAAACATTCACCTTAGGTGGCTAGGGTCCAAAAAGTGCAGAAGGTGAAGGTATGGATAACCCATCAGTCTTGTCCTCAGATACTTGGAAAATAGGTACCCAACTCAGGTGTGGCTCAGTGAGCAAGTGCATATGCAGCAGGCGGGGGGGGAGATGTTCTTGCTTGTTCTTTGTTTAGCTTTGTCAAGACAGGTCCTCATGTGGCCCAGACTGGCCTCATAAACTTGGTATAGCCAGTGATAATATTGAACTAGGGATTCCCTTCGTTTTCTAAGTACTCCAGGTGTATTCTACCACTCCCAGCTCTGACTGTTAGGCTCAAATGGAATGATGCAGAACAAATTCATTTTGAATCTGTAACATTACTATTATTTCATTTTATGTGCATGGGTGTTTGTCTGCATATATTCCTGTGCACCGCTCTGGTGCCTGCAGAGTCCAGAAAAGGGTGTTGTCCTGGAACTGGAAGTACCGTTGGTGATGAGCTGCTATGTTGGTGCTGGGAATTGAACCTGGATCCTCTGGAGGAACAGCCAGGGTGCCTACTGCTAAGCCATCTTTCCAGTCCAAGATTAATTTTAAAGCAGTTAAGGAAATAGCTATTTACATTATGCTAACAGGAGATAATATTGCTCTGGTACCAAGTATATCCAGCTGGAAACAACTGATAAAATGGTGCGTTTAAAGAAGGCAAGAATTGGAGGCTTCAGGTGTCTTGATTTGGCAAGGTAGTTTGAAAACACCTGTTTATGTTGTTTTGATTAGCCTTATGTTATTACCACATGAAAATAATGGTGTGCTGTTTTATTAAAAATAATAAAAATATAAGAATTTTGAGACTGGAGAGATGGCTCAGCAGTTTAAAGCACTGACTGCTCTTCCAGAAGATCTGAGTTCAATTCCCAGTACTCAGATGGGCTACCAACTCTCTGTACTTCCACTTTCAGGAGGATCTGATGCCCCCTTCTGGCCTGTGGGGGCACTGCATGCACATAGTATGCAAGACATATATGCAAAACACCATTCACATAAAATAAAAAATAAATTCTCAGAGCTGGAGAGATTGCTCAGTGGATAGAAGTGCTTTCCATGCAAGTATGAAGACATGAGTACAGGTTCCCAGAACCTACATAAAGCTTCTGTCTCAGACAAGCTAGAAGGCAAGGACTGCCCTTGTCCTTACACTTCCCTGTGTGCCGAGACATGCGTGTGCTTGCACTCTCATGCAGGAACCTGCACATACACATAGACAAACCCACATAAAAGATAAATAAAAATGATGTTGTGTCTTTGAAATATTTTATGGCTGCTTATGTATGCTTTGTTCTGACAGGAATTTTAAACATGTGTTTATAAGATTTTTCTTTATTCTGTTAGATTTAAAATTATTGTCTATCACATGTTTATTTAAAAATTTTCAGTACCCAAAGTCTCACTCTTTATGTCATAAACAAGTGATCCAGTGGATTAAGTATAAAATCTGATAGTTGATGGAAGAGTCATATAGTAGGTAGATTTGGGGTAGAATTATGATCAAATAAGCTCCATAATCTGTTAAAGTTTCCCATGTGATATTTCTGAAAATTATTTATGGCTAAAGATGGATCTGCTGGAAATACTACCACTGCAAGCATTATTAGTACAATGACTATCACTTACATTTACTGACAATAATAATAATTTCCCATGTTTCCTTTTCAAGATTAGTAGTAAATTCTA
>LOJH01000756.1:35480-50783 GCA_001685095.1 Ellobius talpinus
AGAGTTTACAAAAACTGTAGGTATAAAGGAAAATTCCATACCAGTAGCTGAATTTTAGTTCTTGAGATTTTTAAAATGGTTTTAATTTTTATGTTAAATTACTTAAGTAAAGAATACCCTGTTTTAGTGCTGCCAAACACCCAGTAACCATGTGACCATTTATGTCATGGGAGAGACAATGCAGAAATGTATGACATTGCCTTGACTTTTCAAGCAAGTGGTCACTTAATCTAGATTCTCTCCAGAACTACTTGGCTAGCCTGGAACTCTCTATGTAGACTAAGCTGGCCTCAAATTCTGACTCTGAGTGCGATTAAAGGCATGTGCCACCACACCTGGCCTACTTGCTGATTTTGTTTTAAAAATGTCTGTCCTTAGGCTTCAAAAACAGAGAGAGTACCTCAGAAATTCCATTTCATAATCTGAACTCTTTACACTCGCCCTTACCCCAAAGACTAATTAGTAAGTAATAATCTACACTCTTTAAATTTGCTACTCCTTTGTTACTTCTCTGGGACTCTCACCTCCAATCTAAAAGGAACACTTGTTATTGTATTTGAATAGTGAAAACTTTATCAATGGCCAAAGGATTGTTATTTAGCAAATGCTTTATTTTTTGTTTTTATAGTGTTTGGGATTAAACCCAACCTTTCATAAACTAGGCTAGTACTTACTACAGAGCTACAACCCCAACCCTTAATCAGATGCTTATTATGTATTTTATCCAAAGAATTTTATTATCCTATGATAATATTATTGTAAATTTTTGTTAATAATACTCTCAGCATTCTATTGACTGGCTGGTGTGTAAAAATCTACATTGTAATGTTTTGAGATTTTTCAAGAATAATGAAGTAATTCTTAATTGTTTATCATTGATCCACTACAATGTATAATGAAACTAAAAATATTTTTATTTACATGTGGTTTTAGGAGCCATACTGAGTTTGAAGTTGGCTGTTTTTATTTGGATTCCACTGTCTTCCAGACATTGTATATGCCTAGCATGTTTCCAATGTTATCATATTCATAGTAATGGCAAAGCTAATGCCATGGATAATTAGAACATTTAGTAGGTTTGGGTTCTGTTACTATTTTATAGTGAAAGGTCGTTCAGTATTAAAATTATTATATGCCCGGAGGAGTTGAGGTGAATTGATTTTGTAGATAGTGAAGCATTGTAAATTTCTGTATTTGAGGTCTTAAAAGTTCATGGTCAGCTTTTGTGCTATCACGTCACTAGGTGGAGATGTAGCATTGTTTAGTAGACTAGCCAAAGCAAAAGAGCTGCTTCTTGATTTCTCTCCCTCCCTCCCGTTCTCCCTCTCTGTTCCCCCCTTTTAAAACAGAAACATTTTACATGTAATTGATAAGGTTTGTTATGTCCTAGGGAAAATTTGCAAATTTAGTGTAGTTTAAAATTCTAACCATTTTCAGGGTAAAAATTCAACCCCACTTGAATGTCTATTTTCACACTTCAAATTCTCTTAAATTTTTTTCTGTTCTTACTGCTATTTACTTTTTGTTTTCTGTTTTATTATATCTTGTCATAATTGGTCTTATGTCTCTGTCTTTGGTGCTTAATTCTAAAAGTTTAATCAGATATAAATTTTTAATGTGACTACAAATAAAATTAGATAATTAGAATACAAAATTCTAATTTGGTAGCAACACAAGGTAAATGAACTTACAGTCTGAACATACCCTGTTCTTATCTTTGTATCATTTTAAGATGGTAATGTCAAATTTTAACATTTAAATTCTCTAGAGCCTGTTTCTCTCCCTTCCTTTTCTTTTTTTTCTCATCTCTTGAATCTTAAGCAAGTATATTCTCTATGCACAATGTTGGTTTGTCTCCAGGAAGTTGGTATGTAGCTGAGAACATTGTAAATGCACCAATCTGACTTTTAGAAATTGTAGAGGAAAACTAAAAGTCTTGTTCTGATAGCCTGACAGTTCCCACATGTTTATAATGAGTTGTCATAGAGTTCATCACTTTCCTTTTCCTAGGCACATGAGAACCAAAAGCATAAACATGAATATTCCTAGCAATATTTATTCATAATAGCAAAACAGTGTAAACAACTCGAATGTCTGTCAGCTGACAAATGGATGAAGAAAATGTGATTTATTTGTACAATGCCTATTACTGAAAATATTTTTATGCTATGAAGTTTAAATACATGGAATGGGCTACTGGTTCATGTTATAGCATAGGTGACCCTTGAATACATTGTCTTAGTTTCTTTTTCTTTTCGCTACAATAAAATGCCCTAATAAGAGCAACTTAAGGGAGAAAGGGTTTATTTGGCTCTAAATTTCAGGTTACATTCCATCATGACAGGGAATTAATAGTGAAAGGAGCTTAGTAGAATTTAGTCACATTACATTTACAATCAGCATCAAAGAACAATGAACTAATGCTTGCATGCTAATGTTTAGCTTGCTTTCTCTACTCCTAGGGAATGGTGCTACTCATATTGGGTAGGTCTTCCTGCCTTAGTTAATTTAATCAAGATAATCCCCCAAAGCCATTCCTATAGACCAGTGTCCCTCATTGATATTCCTTTTCCAGGTGATCCTAGATTATGTCAAGTTTACAGAACTAACATCACAAACAACTATGCTGAGAGAAACCAGTCACCCAAGACCCATATCACAGGATTCAGTTACTTGATCTGTCCAGAACTGTAAATCAGATGAAGTAGGAAGGTGGTTGCTAAGGGCTGGGCAAAGAGGAATGACCACTGACAGCGTGGGGCATCTTTTGCAGTGATAAAAATGTTAATTGTGATAAGGAGTGTTCAACTTGGCTGATAAAACTAAATACCACTGAATTGCATGTTCACTATAAATGGGTGAATTGTATGAGAATTATGTGTCAGTTAAGGAAAGGGAGTTAACAAAAGGGTGTGATACCGAGCCAAGAAAAAGCGATTGATCATCTAAACAGGCACTAGATTAGTTTTGTGTAACAGTGTAAGGAAGTGAAGACCCAAATCTTCTTCTCAGATTGATTTTTTGCTTTTTTTTAAATGGTTTACAGTTCAAGAGATGTTAATAAATATGTCATAAGGCACTTTTACTTTCTTAATTTATTCCTTACCTTTTAAACTTTCTACAGCCCATCTTCTAGCTATTTTTGCCCCTCTTGGAAAGCAAACTCCTGCACCTTAGGGTTTATATCAGCTCTAAGCTATTATCCTTAACCAATTAAGGGACATTGCAAAGACAGCAGGTGGTTCTGATAACTTAAATTCTGTGTTTCATGAAAATCTGTTCACTCAATAAGTTCTTATTGATGTTTCATTTGCCAATAACTGGAAAATCATGGCTGTTGGCATTTTTTAAGATTTATTTTATGTTTATGAATGTTTTGCCTCCATGCATGTATGCATGTGTATCATACACATACCTGGTGCCTACAGAGGCTTTAGAGGGCATCAGATCCCCTGGAACTTGAGTTATGGATGACTGTGAGCAACCATGTGGGTAGAAACTGAACTGAGGCCCTCCATAAGAGCAGAAGGTGCTCTAAACTGTGGAGCCAGGTCAGCAGCAGCTCACAGGTCTCTCCAGATCTGACCGTTGCCAGTTTTTTAAATTACAGAAAGTATTATTTTGCTACAACTTATTCAGATTCTGTAATGTTCAGAAGTATAGTCCTAGGTTTATAAATTTTCATGAAAAATCTTTTAGCAGTGTGTTTAAAAGTTAAATACTTGTGTGTTTAGCATACACCTATCTTTATTGTTACTAATCTATGATTTTGATATGGTTGTGGTTGTTAAAACTTAGTAAAGAGAAATGTTTTACTCATAGTAATGTGTTGAAGCCAAAAGACTGCTTTAAAAGATGGCATTTGACTCATTTAGTCAGTTTATACAAATTGACTGTATTTCTGTATATACACCCACATGCTTATATCTGTGTAATTCAACAATTAAATTTCTCTTTCTTACAGATGCATATGAAACAGCAAAGCTGCTCTGTGAACAGTATTACCTGGTTGCTCCAGAGCTGGAAGTAGAAGAATTCAATGGTAAAAGACAAAGCATTTTAGATGAGATCAGACGGGGTCAGGGTGGTATGGCATAGACAAGAAAAGTATTTTAATGTTAAGTACAAAGAAGGTGACTTAAATGCTGATCTTATACAAGCTGTTTTTCCAAGAGATCCTAAAATGGTGCTGTGTTTCCATCTTCATGTCCATTCAATATGGTTCCTATCCCTTCAGTCAGCTGGGATATTACTGTAAGTCACTTTTGGATAGGAATGTGCAGCATGGCTTGTGTTCAGAAGCCTTTTCCGTTCACTTTGGGGCTTAATGTTGTGCTGCCACCTCTCCTTTTATATTAACTTTTTTCTGCTTAGCCTCCAGTTCCCACTTTTCATTCTTATAGGAAAGCTATCTCAAAGAAAAATTCCTGATGTCCATATAGAGTTCTGTTGACATTTATTAAGTGCTGCTTCAACTAATGGTGTTTCAGGCAATGACTGCAAAACAGACTTTATTATTTCTTGAGTTTCAAGCATAAAAACCTCAGACCACATTTTTCTGTGACTTTTAAAAGTGTACTATTAGAGGGAATATTCATATTCCATTCATCTTATTTTAGAAAGCCGACAGACCTCTATTACCATCCACTACAGCCGCTAGGCCCAATATAAGGGAAGACTCATAGCCAAAACATTTAACATGGTTTTAAAAGGAAGAAAAGAAATGTCAGCTGTAATATTCCCAAAGAATAGTACACATAATTGAGCAAGCCTTTAGATGACTCCTAGAGAATGTTGTTTAAACTTAAAAGAAGAAAACAAACTGTAAACTGTTTTTTAAACTTAAAAGAAGAAAACAAACTGTAAACTGTTTTTCATTTCTTTGAGACTTGGACTGAAAAGGTTGAATTGAATTCTGAGGCTGTTTATATTACTAATGATGCAGTTGCCACAAGATAGACTAAGCACTCAGCTTGCTTCTCAGGCCCCATTACAGCCACAATAAAAGAATCTCATAAAAACAGCAAAAGAAGCCAAGGAGGCTTATAAGTGGACCTCTGTATTAGTCCCTTCAGACTACTAAACAAAACCATCAGAGACTGGGTGGATTAAATAACACATTTGTTTCTCATGGGTCTAGAACCTGGGAAGTACAAGATTGTGATGCAAACAGATTTGGTATATGGCAAAGACCTATTTTCTGACTTGCAGATGATTTCTTGCTGTGCCTTTATATGTAGGAAGGAGCAAAGAGCTCCCTGGGGTCTTTTTTGGAAGAACAGTAATCGCATTCGTGAGGTTCCACTCATGAATAGTCAACTCCCAAAGGGCCCACCTCTAAGTACCATCACTTTAGGAACTAAGTTTTCATTTGTGAGTGGAGAGAGATATAGGCACTGAGTCCTGGAAACTCATAGTGCTAACTCCTGGGAGAATCCAGCTGGCTTAAAGTATGCTTAATGATAGGACAGGGCAGGACCAACCAGAATCGAGTAGACTGCCGCCCAGATGGCAACCAGTTTTTCCAGTTACCCCGAAGAGGGACTGTGGGAGCAGAGCTGAGTGATGCAAACAACTAGAACAGAAAGGAAGCCGAAGGCTAGAGATTAGTTAGCTGAAAGCTGATCTAAGAAAAGTCTGGAGAGGTGACAGAAATAGCTTACTCTGTCTAGGCTCTGCTACCAACAGCAAAATGAGTGGATGTTGTTCAAGAAGTACTTACAGGTCAGGTTATGTGAATAATATTGCTCCAAAGTAAAGCCTTCATTTTAGCATTTGAAGGCCTCTCTGGTCGTAGGATACCTTACTAACGGCTTATTCTAAAACCAGTGAAATCTTGATCAGGTATTAAAAACTCCAAGTCAGACTTCTCGCTATGGACGATCTCCAAAGGGAAAGGAACACTAACTACCTCAAGTGATGAATTCAGTTTAACTAAACAAAATCACAAACACAGTATGTCAGACTTTGGCAAAAGCCAATAGTGTGAACAACACCTAACTAGTATTGAGTTTCTCTGATGTACTTTTACTGCCAGAATATGTCCCTCTTTACCAAATTCTGAGAGAGAATTATTTTAAACCCCAAATTCTATGTCTAGGTGAACCTTCAACTGAGGCAGGGTTATCAGGACATGCCCCAGGAACCTACTTCCAACTAGGTCCCACCTCCTGTTTTCCACCATCTTCCAGTACTGTCATTAAATTACGAATCTATCAGTGGATTAAGCATTCATTGTGTCAGAGCCTTCTTGATAAATTCATTCACTTCCCTAAAGCCTATCATCTGGCAGCTAGTCAAGCCTTTCTCTGAGTCTTTGAGTGAATAGTTGAGATTGAAAGCATGGCAGTGCTGTTGAGTCTAGTTTACCACCCCTTCGCAGTTGCTTCATATTCTTACAAATGCCTCCTGGAATTGATGGCAGATTTATTCCCCCAATTTGAAAATTTTCAAGTGATTTCATGTTTATGTGTATGTGTATGTGTAGTTCATGTGTAATTTTCAGAATACCATGACACAAATGATACTATTCCCATTTTGCTGAACAAAGTTGGAAAGAATTTGACTGATTTGCTCAAGGTCACTAAGCCGCAGTGAATGAAGTTGACTGTGTGTTTGCTTTATTCTGAAGCATGTTTTTGCTCAGTTATGTCACTAAATATGGAACTCTTTAATTAAGGTTTGTTTTATGAACTTGAAAAATAGAATATAAACCTCATTTTTTATTTTCTCCCACCTTGGGTCTTTATTCATCGATGGTTTGTCTCTGTTTCAGCCAAAGCACCAAACAAACCTATTCAGGTAGTTTATGTGCCCTCACATCTGTTTCACATGCTATTTGAGTTGTTCAAGGTAAGTGGGATTTTAAAGCATGGGAAGAAGTCTTGGTTTTAAATGGCTTTGATTCTGGGCATAATGGATTCATTAGATTAGCATAAGAAAAAGATTTTGCATAACCATCTTAAAAGTCTATTTCTGATATCCTGTGGGCTTTATAATCTGTAAACTGAGATAAAAAATTGCTGTGTACAGTATGGTTTCGTGAATATTAGTACATATTTATTTTGAAGCTTAATTGCACTTTGGTAAATTCATATCAAATCATACTGTTTTTCTTTCAGTTAAAAGATTAGAGATGCTTTTTGGGTTTTCAGGTCTGGCAAAGGTTTTATTGTTTATTACCATACCCAAATAAAAACACATTTCTATATATCTCTGATTCTGAAGCATTAACTGTGTTAATGCATAGTTGTTTCAGTTCTGAGAGATCCTGTAACTATTTTATGATTTGAATAAGCTCAGAAGACCTGATAAAGGCAGGAGAGGAAGAGTGTGGAGCCTGGGCTAAAAAGGAAAGAAAACCTTTTTTATTTTTCAGACTCTGTGGCCTAAGCTGTTGCTTTTGGTTACAAAGTATCCAATGATATTTGTGGTAGCAGTGTTATGTGTACAGGATATTTGAGCTAACATTTCATCACTTTTAATGTATAAAACACTAAACTGAACACCTAAAGGATCAGTTGTGCTACTGTCTTCCCAAGAGCAAGACTGCTACTGGTGTGTCACTAATGTAGTCATTCGACTGTAAGCGTTCTCTTCATTTGTGACCTTTCAGAGTGCTTAGCATGTGCATGGCTCCGGGTTCTACTCAGCACCAAAAGTAATGAATACACTTAACTTAATTGTACTTTGTGAGTCAGAAGCATGTTTTTTCAAGAAGAGCTTATTGTTTCAGAACTCAATGAGAGCAACAGTTGAACTACATGAAAATAGAAAAGAGGGCTACCCACCTGTTAAAACTCTCGTCACTCTGGGTAAAGAAGACTTGTCCATTAAGGTAAGCTTTTGTTTCCATTTTACTTTAATTATCAGTTGATTTAATAGTATGTATTTAATATTATGAGAGGGAAGGAAAGAAAATTGACATTTCTTGAGTGTACTATTTGTGAGTAAAGTCATGTATCAGTGCTTTCTTACCAATGAACTGAACACATACATAGTGGTAGTCCCATAAGTTGCTATTGTTTAGTGACATTGTAGTAATTCTGTATCAGCCTTCTAAGATATTTGCCTGATGGCATTGACTAATGGCACATTTCTCAATGTGTCCCTGTCATTTATGGAAGTGTGACTATTTAGTGCTGGATTCTTGGCTTTGGTTACCTCACTGACTATACATGAGCAGGACCTCAGTCCCGAGCCTATCAGATTTGCTGTGTTACTCTGTCTCCTTTGTTTACACTGTCCCCAAAGGAGCCACTTTTCAATGGCAGCTCACAACCCTTTCTCACTTTAGAACCTTCTAGCATGTGCTTTATTTAATGAACTCTCCTCACCTCCTTAAGCACAGATTTACTCCCCTTTTATTTTTAACATTTTGTGCACTGCAGATAAGTGACCTAGGTGGTGGAGTCCCACTTCGGAAAATAGACCGTCTTTTTAACTACATGTATTCAACTGCCCCTCGACCCAGCCTGGAGCCTACAAGAGCTGCTCCCTTGGTAAGTATGACAAACTGCTGCAGAAAGAAAGGTCTTTAACACAGGGATAGAGAGTTTCCCATCTCCTTAGGTGGTTGTACTAGCCTTCCTTAAATGAGGCTGTTTCTGGTATGTACTAGCCTTCCTTAAATGAGGCTGTTTCTGGTATGTAGTAGCCTTACTTAAATAAGGCTGTTTCTGGTATGGGTGGGAGCAGAGGCACCTTTTTGCCTTACTGTTTAGTTTGTAAGTTCTTTGGACAAAGTGCTTTTCTAATTTGTCTAAGAAACACTCCAGGCTGGAGAGATGGCTCAGTGGTTAAGAGCACTGCTTGCTTTCCTAAAGGTCCTGAGTTCAATTCCCAGCAATTACATGGTGGCTTACAACCATCCATAATGAGATCTGGTGCACCCTTCTGGCCTGTAGGCATACATGCAGGCAGAATACTATATATACAATAAATAAATGTTAAAAAAAGAAAACCACTCCAAGCTGAGTGTTGCACTTCCAAATACAGTGTGTAAAAGCTTTTCCCTATGATAAGATTGCTGCAGGAGGGCAACTTGTCATCATGCACCACCCTCAGGGAGGTGGACATTACCCATGGGTGATCAGAGAGACTGGGTAGAGTGTTTGGCTACAGCTTAGTAGAAGATGCTTGAGTGCTGCATACCTTACAGGCCCAAGTCACCCAGAGCCTTTGGGTCACCACTGTCAAATTTCTTTATAGAATTAAAATATTTATATAACATTAAATTTTCATAAATCTAGGCATAAAACATATAGGTAATATATGTATTTTTAGAGGTCTCTGTGTAGCACTCTAGAAATAACCTTCAGCCTTATTAAGTCAGTGAGAAAAGCCTCTGGTTACCATGGTAACATTTATTCCTGGTAGGGCCACACTCTCTTCCCCTGCTGAGTGTTTCTAATTGACAAACAACAATTGAACCCTTTGTCATTAAACACAGCAATGTATCTATCAGTCTGCAAAATGGCTCAGGGTATAAATTAAGTTTCATTTTAAAGTCCTACCTGAGTGATAAGCACATAAGATTATATTTTGTATGAATAAAATCAAACACTTTGCATTGTTATTTGAGGCAGAGTTTGTTAACTCAGTATGTTGAAAACTGAGGAAGTCATTTATACAGAATGCAAGAAAATTCATAAAAGATCAGTTTGAAATAGTATTACCTTGACCAGGGTCTGGTATAAATTTTGCATTTTTGCCAGTTGTTTAGACATAATATGGATTATCTATTCTGGTTTTTAAAATAGCGTCCTGTAGATAGCTTTATGCCATATTTGTTTGTTTGTTCTGGGAAACAGAGGACTGTCACAGACCATTATTTATCCAATCCACCTTCCCATTACATAAATGTGGGAAAGGATCAAAGCAGATTAGTGCTAGAGCTGGTACTGGCTGTCTGGACTTGTAGCATACTGTTGTGGCTGCTCTTGAAGAAATGCTTCCATTAGCATCTCTCCCAGTTGATAAACTGTCCTCACCTGAGAAGTGGGCACATGGCTATGTCATACTGAAGAGTTTCCTTTCCAGATGGCTTAGTTTTACCCATCTGTATCTTCCTTCATACATTGTTTTTTAATTGAACAAATTTTAAACTGTTTTCATCTATAAGTGTTTGCCTGCATATTTGTATGTATGTGTACCTCGTGCATGCCTAGTACCAGAGAGCATCGGATCCTCTGGAACTGAAGTTATGGATGTGGTGGTGGGAAGGGTCTTCTGCAAGAGCAGCAAGTGCACATAACTGCTGAGCCATCTCTGTAGCCCTAACTACAGACTTTTCAAATTTTATTTATTGTATGTGTGTGTGGAAGGCACAGTTTAATTGAGTTGAATTATCTCGCCTTACCTATTTGCTGATTCCAAGGTTTGAACTCAGGTTGTCAGGGTTGCACAGCAATTGCTTTGACCCACTGTGTCTTACCAGCACAAGAGCGATCTTTTTTTGTGATGGTGGCTTTCAGGCGGAGTCTGATGTCATCCAGGTGGGCTGAGAGCTAGCTGAAGCTAGGATGACCCTGAACTCTTGATCTTCCTGCTTGGAGGACATACCTGTGTGTCACCTCATTTAGTAGGTGCTGAGGAATTGAATCCAGGGCCTTTGGTGTGCTAGTACTCTACCCACTGAGCTCCAGCCCCAGGACTGAAATGATTTTAATAGCACCAGTGTATTCATAGGTTCCCTGTTTATTTAGATAAGTTTATAGGTGGTACCTTTTTATTACTAGAAATGGTACTAGTCTGTGTCCTATTGATAGTGCTGGGCGGGTGATGCCTATGTATACTGTAAAGTATTGAACCGTCCTGCCTCTACTTATGCAATGGAGCCAAATGATACTTTGGGAAGCAGATTTGTCCCTGAAACACACAGCCTGAAAGCTGTTTGACACAGCATGAAATAACTTATACCATGGCACAGCGTGATCCCCCACATGTCCAACATTTCCTGTTTTGGGAGTATCTACTCTGCCTGTTAATTCTTTGATACTTTGGGAGGTCAGTGGACAACTCTGTGGAGTCCAGTCACTTCACTGCTTTTATCTTTATGTGGATCCCAGTTGTTGAACTCAGGTCCTCAGGTTTGTCAGCAAAACTGACTTTTACTGTGTGATAGATACTACAGAGAGGTAGCCTTTATTATGCCATGGAATCCTTATGAGCTCGGAGGCAAGCTTTTCATCTCAGGTGACAAAAGTCTTAAAGAAGTTGAACGAACTGCTCAGTCACACAGAAACAAAGATTTCAACTTAGATCTGTCAGAGTCAGAAGCCTGTGTGACCCTAGCCCTATTTCCTTAAGGCGCTGTTCCTGATCCGGATTTAATCCAGTGTTAAAGCTTACCTAATAGTATCTCCCCATACCCACCTGTGGCCGACCACAAAGTCACTGACTTTAATATTGTTCTTATTCTTGCCAACATCTGTGACCTTTAGTTTAAAAATATATTGACTGTCAGTTTGATGACTTTAAAATACAGGAAGGTACTAATTTTTTTTATTTCTAAAAAACCCATTCACTGTATTAACATGTTGTAGCTTTTCCAGAGCCTTAAGAAGGAACCTCTAAAGAATTTTTTCAGTGGCTTAGTCTTATTTGTTATTAGTAAATTTCAACTCTTGTCAGGCATTGGAAGTGAATGCCTTTAATCCCAGCACTCTGGGTGGCAGAGGCAGGAGGATTTCTGAGGTTGAGACCAGCCTAGGGTACAGAGCGAGGTTCAGGACAGCCAGGGCTATAAAGAGAGACTCTGTCTTGAAAAAACCACAAAAAAGGAAAGAAAAAATTCAACTCTTGTGCTATTAGTTCTAATCTCAGACAGCAGAGAAATCTGGTAAAGAAACTTGGAAGTAAATGTGGTTTTGCGTTATCATCAGAACAAATTCTACTTGATTGGGCATTCACTTTTTATTTAAGAATTTTGTATTTTTAACACATTCACTCCACACTCCTCCCCCCACGTCCACCTCCTATCCCTACTCCCTCCACTTCGCACCTGTATCTTTTTTTTAAAGAAGGCATTATCGTGCAGCAGATATCCTGATTATCTTAATAATCCTCTGGCCACCTTTCCAAGATGCTCCCTGAGCCCTAAGTGTAGGAATTGTGTTATAGGCTTATCATGTTGGACAAGCACCCTATGGTCAGTAGCTCTCAGCATTTTTACCAGTTGTAGCTTACCATAATGGTGTCTGTCTCCTGCAAACAGAAGCTCCTTTGTTGAGAGGTGAGAGCTACACTTATCTGTGGATGTAAGTGTACACTTTTTAAAAGTAACCCTTGGAGCTCAGGGTTGTTCAGTTGGTGGAGTCCTTGCCTAGCATGCATGGAGCTCTGGCTTCCATCCCCAGCACTGCAGAAACCAGGCATGGTGGTTCAGGGCCTAAAATCCTAGTACATAGGAGTTAGAGGTAAGAGGAACAGGAGCTCAAGGTCAACCTCAGATACATAATGAGTTTAAGGCCAGCCTAGGATATATGAAACCCTATTTCAAAAAAAGTTACCTTGACTTTATGCTCAGGCATAGGTTAAAATTTACTTTAAAATGCTTTTTAAAAAACAATCAAAAATGAATTTTTTCTGTCACCCAAACTTGACATTTTTTTAATAAAGTGGGGAATTTTTTGGTCACAGATTATAGACACAGTGTTATTTATAAAGATGGAGTTATTAATTCATTTGATTTGACTTCAGATCAGAGATTCGTTTTAATCTTCTGTAAATGGTCCCCTATGAAACATTTTTACCAGTCTCATTCTATTAATTTTCTTTTCTTAATAGGCTGGATTTGGTTATGGCTTGCCAATTTCTCGTCTGTATGCCAGATATTTTCAGGGAGATCTAAAACTGTATTCCATGGAAGGAGTGGGTACTGATGCTGTCATTTATCTGAAGGTACTGTGTTTTGTTTCTGTTAGTGTAAAGGCCTCTTGACTTTTTAAAGGTGCAAGTACCGATAACTAGTGGAGAAGAGCACTGTATCATCTCTTACCTTGAGATCAGATTTATGAAACCATGCTATGCCTCATGCTGATATTATGCCCAAATATAACAAAATAAGAATCATAGAGGTATAAACCTCAATTTTTTTTTATTTTTTACAACCATAGATCTAAATTAGAATTTTTCAAAAGTATATGTTCATTGAAAAGCCTAGTTTAAAAGAAAACCAATTTCCAGCAATCTGAAGTCTTCTAGTCTTTTGCTTTAATTTCTCAAGTTGTAAGAATTCAGTAATGAAGCCTGGTGGTAGTGGTCCATGCCTTCAATCCTAACACGAGGGAGGCAGAGATAAAGCAGACAGATTTCCTGAGTTCAAGGCCATCCTTGTCTTCAGAAAAAGTTCCAGGATGGCCAGGGCTACATAGTGGAGCCCTGTTTCACAAAACCAAAATAAAAGAATTTAGTAATGATGATATGTTTATATAAAAAGATCTGTAGATCTTTATATCAAGCGAAGTAACTCAGAAACACAAATAGTGAATGTATGCTATCATGCAGGTCTTAGCTTTTATTTTGTGTATACGTGTATATATGTACATATGTAGAAATGAGCATCAGTGTGGGTCACAAAACTATAAAGAAGTCCACGAAAGAAAAGAGATTTTGAGGATGGCTGGGAGGATAGTAGAACAGCACATGAAAGCACAAAACTACTAGAGCTGGAAGAGAAAAGGGAGATGGCAAGAGACTCAGCAAAAACAAATTACATACAGAAATTCCTTAATGGAACTTTTACATTGTACATTGTTTTTTAAATTAAAAAAATCATAATAATGGTCATTTAAAGTGTTTATCTATGAACTAAGTTCTCTATAAGACAGTTTTTCTCATTTATTGGTGGCATTAGACTTCTATTTCTGAATTCTAGAATTTTGGTATGTTATTTCAATAGGCAGTAGAGGCATATAGTAACATTTAAAAGCTTCAAAGAGGGCAATAAAGTGTTTCACTGCTGGCACAAGCCACACTACTTGTCTTCAACAGGTACTGTGTTTTTGTTTCTTACGGATCCTCCTAGACTTGATTTTGGATTTTTAGGGACAGGGGATGTAGCTCAGTGGTGTAGATCCTTCCTAGAATGTACAAGGCTCTGGGTTTCATTCCATTATCACAGAAGTAAAACAAATAAAAATCTGATAGAGGAGCTGGGTGTGGTAGCACACAACTTTAAGCCCAGCACGTGGAAGGCAGAGGCAGGCTAGCCTGGTCTATGTAAAACCTTCTAGGCCAACCAGGGGTACACAGTGAGACCCTGTCTCAAAAAATAGCAACATCAAAAAGCTATAATAGACTTGCTTCTGCATTTAGAAATAGATTTAAGAAATGAATCTTAAAGACATTTCAGCAGCTTGGTTTTATCTCATAACTTTGGAATGTATCTTGCAGAACTTTCCACATAAGCTCGTGCAGAACTGACTCATTCTTTTTAGCCATGCTCTAGTATATTATTGGACAAGCTGTCACAGATTCAGTCATTATTTGGATGTCAGTGTATCTCAACATGGGCTTTCTTTGCTTGCTCTGATGCTAGGAATGGAGCCCAGAGCCTCCTACCATGCCACTACATGCTCTCTATTGCTAAGCTACATTCCCAGCCCCTAAATGATGTGATGTTTAATATCGCTTGTTGGCAAATGTTTATGAGACTTTATTTCTTCTGGGGCTGTTTTAGGGCAGCAGTTGCCTATTAAATAAAAATGCTTGATCTCAGCTGTTCTGTCAGTACTATTGGGTATTGCAAAGCAGTATTGACTGAATTACAATGTACTTTGTTCCTGTCATATGTGTTTCACTACTGATTTTTGAGTGAGTGAGTGAGCACATGATTCCACTCATTTAGAGAGGGCTCAGGATCTTCCTCCTAGCCAGTCTAAGTACATCTGTAAAATAAATTTTAATATTTCTAAAACAAGAATGGTTACTTGTATTTGAAAGAGTAAAATCTGTGAATTTCATGTGAGAAAAATAGTATCCTAGACCTTTGGTGTATGTCCTTTTTCTAATAGGCCCTTTCAAGTGAGTCCTTTGAGAGACTACCAGTTTTCAATAAGTCTGCGTGGCGCCATTACAAGACTACTCCTGAAGCTGATGACTGGAGCAATCCCAGCAGCGAACCAAGGGATGCATCAAAATACAAGGCTAAACAGTAAGAAACCACTTTGATTCCCATTAGAAAGTATCTGATTTGTCTCCAGAAAGTACGTACCAAGCAGGGGCTGGAGAGATGGCTCAGAGGTTGAGTATTGCGTGCTCTTCCAAAGGTCCTGAGTTCAATTCCCAGCAACCGCATGG
>LOJH01000757.1:3989-20379 GCA_001685095.1 Ellobius talpinus
GTGTGTGTGTGTGTGTGTGTGTGTGTGTGTATGTGTGTGTGTGTGTGTGTGTAGAAATGGTCATTCCCAAAGGTTACAATAGTCTAGAACGGTGGTTCTCAACCTTCCTAGTGCTGTGGTCATTTAACACAGTTCCTCATGTTGCAGTGAGCTCCAACTATAAAATTTTCCTTGCGACTTCATAATTGTAAGTTTGCTTGTATTACGAATCGTAATATAAATATCTGTGTTTTCCAATGTTCTGAGGGGACCCCTAT
This sequence comes from Ellobius talpinus, assembly GCA_001685095.1. Lineage (NCBI taxonomy): Eukaryota > Metazoa > Chordata > Mammalia > Rodentia > Cricetidae > Ellobius > Ellobius talpinus. The sequence continues at coordinate 4,247 of LOJH01000757.1, forward strand.
GAAAGGGTTGTTTGCCCTCCCCCCTCAAAGGGTCATAACCAAAAGGCTGAGAACCCCTGGGCTAGAGGCTGAGAGGCCAGTTGTGATCCTGTAAGGGGGGTAGTGAAGGAGTGATGACTTCCTAACCACAGAAGAAAAGGGAACTGGTGTGAAATGTTCAGAACATTTTATCTAAATATAACTGAACTAATAAGCAACAAGCCAAAACATTGTTTGATGTCTCAAATCATTTGCTAAATTCAGTTTAGGAGCAAAAGGAGATTGTACTAAGGCCATAAGGACAGATTCCATGCTGGACCTGGAGACTCACCACAGCTGAAGGCAAAGTCACGTCGTTGACTTCTCTCTTAGGCTCTCCACTGCTTCAGTAATGAGCTGCAGGATACATGAGCCATAGAGGCTTTATTTAAAAATATGTGTTTGTGTGCCTGCATACATGGAGCTGAAGTTACAGGTAACTGTGAGCCTTCCAGTGTGGGTGCTAGGAACCAAACTCATGTCTTCTGCAAGAGCAGCAAGTGCTCCTAACTGCTAAGCTATCACTGTAGACATATAGAGACCTCCTTTTCAGCAACTATCAGAGCAAGTGTTTTCTCTTGCCCATCCCTCGAAACTGTGACACCTGCTAAGTATCTGCATAGTTTTTAGAAACACAGGTACAATATTCCCCAGATGCACATTCTTCCTTAAGACAGTAACTGGGATCAAATGCATTGCCGCCAGCGGTTTTTGGTGCTCTCCCTGGCTCCTTCATGATGTCTTATGATTTCGTGTGGCTTCCCTGACTTCCACAGACATGACACAGTGGCTCATTGGAAAGTCTTTTCAAGATCTGGAATGACCTCCTCCACCATTCTTGAGCCTTAAATTATCCACGTAATCAAATGCAGGAATGTTTTTGGCATGCCTGCTTACAAGTACCTGTGCTTGACTTTGCCTGAGAGGTGATGCCTGCAGCACAGAAGATTAAAAGTCACTTAATTGACTTTTAATCAATGGAAGGATTGTCCTGGTCCTCAGGTTTAGGGACTAAAAGAATTCATGTTGGAGCTATGCCCAGAATCCTAGCCAGAGTCTTAATCAGAGGTAAACTAAATACAAACTGGGTCATGCTATGATGTCAAGTCTATCACAGAAGCTCCCGTATTTACAGCGAATTATAAAACCGGAAGTAGGCCTGGTAACTACCCCCAAGGAATTGGTAACCTTTCCCTCACTTAAAATTCAGCCTTCCTAATGAGTCCTACCTGAGGCCTGCCTGCCCTGCATACTTCTTTCCCTGAGAGCTGTAATTGTGCACTTGTAGCCTCCATTAAATTACTTGGTGTAATTCAGTTAAGATATTTTCAGTTCAATTGGATGAAGACATAAATGAAGCAACAATCGCATTATAAAATGCTGTGAGGGGGGAGGTTATAACTTCATTTTCTCTTACATGCACTTCTTCCTAAAGGCAGTTCCCATCTTCTCTCCATGCGTGTGCACATTCGATGTTATGGAAAAATAACACTGATTGAGGAAATCTGCCAAATTGCCCACCCACTAATCTTTTTTCTTTTTCTTCTTTTAACAGTGACAAACAAGAAACCCACACAGGCATCCATCACAAAGGTCAAACAGTTTGAGGGCTCCACATCCTTCGTCCGAAGATCCCAGTGGATGCTCGAGCAGCTTCGCCAGGTTAACGGCATCGATCCTAACCGGGTGAGTGAATTTCTCAATGCTAAGCAAAGGAGTTCTCTTCACATGATAACTCTGATTGAGCACAGCAGGGGGAATGGTAGCTAGAACCATTCTCATGAGGCTATTTCTCTCTTTCAGTTGTGTGACCAAAACTCCCCAGTCTCTGATCCTGTCTTAGGGAAAAATATACATTTTCCCTGTTTTATAGGGAAACCCAAGAGATGGCCCATAGGACATTTCTGTCTCCAGCATGTTTATCAACATAGGGCAGAGCTTAAAGAATCATGTCCCTAGGTATGAAAACCTCAGGTGTGTCAACATTTCATTTGCCTCCTAATGCCAATAAATTAATGGTATTTTAAAATAATGCATTAAGATTACAACAGAAATATGTCATGATGTAAGCATGTATTTCTTTGGTGCTCAGACTTCACTGTCCCCAAACATCAATGAAGTACTGAAGGAACAAGGGGAATTCCTTCCCACCCTTTGCATAAAGAAATTAACAATAAAACAATGTGGAAAACTTAAAGGAATGTTTTTTTTCTAGTAACTGGGCAGATACTACACAGCTTTCTGACACACTAGTCTTGACCACTGCAGTGTTAGCCTCCTAGAGATATCTCTAAATATAAAAACATTTGGTTTTATTTGCTTGATAAAGACTTACAGACTCTCCACAAATTTAAGTCTTGGTAAAGATGAATTTTATGGTCCTTTTTTTGGAGTTTTTGTTTTAGCCTTTATGCCTCTTTTGAAAGGCTAGAGCTCAAAGTGGAAGTTTGTGTGAATTGCGATCAGCAGTTATTTCACTTTCTTTTCCAGGATTCTGCAGAGTTTGACTTGTTGTTTGAAAATGCCTTTGACCAGTGGGTTGCTAGCACAGCCTCAGAAAAGTGCACCTTCTTCCAGATCCTCCATCATACCTGCCAGAGGTACCTCACAGACAGGAAGCCAGAGTTTATTAACTGCCAATCCAAAATTATGGGAGGTAAGTGGGCACTTGCACTATATAGCTATCCTATTTCCTGACACTCATTTTCATATAAGAAGCTGGGCGTTGAGCAACATAATTCAAAAGAAACAAGAGAATCAAAATGCTCAGAATTAGTTGACATTAAGGCATCTGTTGTATACTACGTCTAGAGGCAAAGGCAGGCTTTCACTCTTCCACGAGAGCTGGTCTTATTATAAAAAATTATCAGCATAACTAAAACAGTTTGTACTATGAGAACAAGTCTGTCTCTTTATTAGAAATCCTTCTCAGTTTGATCTCTTTGCTGCCTTTGCTATAGGTCTATTGCAAAACACTCTTCTGGGTTCCTCCCATTTTCCTTCTTAAGTTTCTTCAAATTCCTCCTAATTCTGTCCTTACTGTATTAATTTTTATAAAATCACTGTGATAGGACACTTGACAGAAACATCTGATGGGAGCCAGGATTTGTGTTGGCTCACAGTTCAGAGAAATACAGTCCACTCATGGTGGGAAATGCATTCACAGGGAGGCTAGAACAGCTGGGTCTTTGGCAGAGGGTGCTCACAAAGTAACTTTTTAGGAAGTGGAGATAGTCCGTAGCCTTCAAACTTACACATTCCCTAAGTGTAAGCCCCATGTCCAAAAGGTTCTGCAACCTCCAAAATCAGCGCCCCCAACTGGAGAACGGGTATCCCATCACATAAACCTGTGGAGAGCATTTCATATTTGGACTGTAACACTTTCTATCAAAAGCCTTTCTTGTTCATTCAGGAATAGAATCCAGAGGTGAGTTACTATTGTAAGCCAGGCTTAAGGGGCGAACATTGGTGCTGGAAACATTTAAGGGTGCCCACATCTATGTTTTGAGTGGCAAGGCCTTTTAGGAAAGCCATGCTGACAAAAATGAAAGCCTTTTGATCACTTGAAGTTGGGGACGTATTTTAGAACATTGGTCTTTCTACTGATTGAGAAAAATATTTTTAAATGTACCAACTTTGCCATCATCAAATACTGAGAAGATCCCATTAGAGATGATGCATCATCCCCTTGGATTCTATTTATCTTTCCTATGACTATGGAACAGAATGTATTGCTTTGTACTAACAATTGATCTACTCATACTGTGCTATTCCTCCATGAGACGTTGTATTGAGAATACACTGTCTACTTCATTATTTCCCCTGTGGCTATTTATATTTTAGAGACGTTAGGAGATCTTTCTTATGCATCAAGGGTGTCCTATACTCTAACTCCCCTGTTTAGTTCTAAAATATGTGGGATGATGAATCATATATATATATATATATTAGAATACATGGTCACGTCATACTGCATGACTCTGAAAGATGAGTGTAGAAGGGAAGTATTAGAATTGTGTATTGTTCCCTGTTATGCCTTTGCCACTTGGAAATCTTTAAATTAAACCTGCATTAAAATCTTATCCTTAATCAATTTGTTAAATGGGAAAACTATAGTTTTTGGAGCACTTGCAGCTATTTTCAATGCATAGTAAGTTGTCCAGGAAACCAAGCATTTACTCATTCTTCATCAGATGGGATTTTCTCTTCTGACCTAACATCAGGTTGGTTTCTACTGTAAGCCATTTTCTTCGTTGAGGTTGGTATGTCGATTAGCTTGTCTTGCTGGCTCTCTCCTATGGCTCTGTGAGAGGACTCCCCGTGCATTGCTTCTCTGTATCCCACACTGAGAATAGAGAGTTCAGAAGGGGACCCGATGTCATGGGAGACATCTTACACATGTTCTTCATTCACCTGAAATATATTCACATTCCTCACAGTTCAAACCCAGCTGTGTCTATTGGCCATTGGCCCTATCTTCTATTACCTTGTGAACCCCAAAAAAGCAGCACTGAGATGTATCCTCATATTTTTAATACTAAGTAGTTGATGTGTATAGTGGATAAAACTAGATTGCTTTCCTATAGTCAGAAAAAGAATAACCTAATGAGATTAGACACCAGAACTAATTCGCCTCCTGTGACTCTAGGTACTTCTCTTATTTAGTTTTTCTTTTATTTTCCTTTAGTTTTCCCAGGAATAACACCTCCTAATAGACTAGAGGATTTCAGTTCTATCATTCTGAGCATCCATAATTCCTGAGGCTTTATTGTTGAATTATTTTCTTGACTAAGGAACTAAATAATTTACTCTGTTAAGTATCGACTGTTCCTACTTTCCTTAGGAGAAACAGAAAGTTTGTATTGAGCATGCTGTAATTTGTTGACAGCATGTGTTCCTAATGAATGCAATTTTTCTTGTTCAAACAGTTGTCTGTCTTTGATAACAGTTGTGCCAACAGAGCTTAATGAATTAGTGCTCTTTTTACTCTTCCTTTCTTTCAGTTACATAATTCTGAAACTTAAAAATGGTGTTTCTTGGATGACTCTAGTCTGACCCTCTTACTTTTGTGAATCTGTTCCATATTCAGCAGATTAAACTCCACATAATTTCTCAAAATCTTTGCTTATCACCTATTCAGGTCAGAAGTTATAGATGCAAATGTTCATTTTACTTTGAAATGTGGAAGTTTTGTGATATTTTTTAAGGAAACTATTATTGTTATTGGTACACTACCCTCCAACAATCTCTCTACATATGTTATCTTACTTGGCATGAATGCAGCCTTTGAAAATACAATTTATTATCTCTGCAGAAAAGAATAAGAATATTAACTAGCTAGGGAAGGGTCATGTCACTTGTCAGGAGTGGAGATAAGAGTCCAGCGATGGCTTTCACAGCCCTAATGGCATCTTACGTAGAGAATGTTACGTGGCTTAAGTGTGACTAATGCTCCTTGGAGTTCTGTAGGAATTGTTGAAAACTTTTTAGCCAGAACATTCCTGGTTTTTAAAATGGGACTGGATGGGAGGGATGGACTAGAGGTTGTACATAGTTTTAAATGTCTTCCTTGCCACTTCTTTTGTATATAATGAAAATGATTATCTACTTTTTGTCCTAAGAGCCATAAATTCATCAAAGACCTTTACAATCATCTGACTTTGTATTGTTTATTTAGTTTTTTTAGGGGGGGTCCAGAATTTCAGAACAGTTAAAAACACAGGAAAGATGGTACTGTCGTGGCCATGCCCACATTGCCTCCCAAAGACTCTGAGTGTGCCCCAATGCTGTCCTTGGAAAAATTGAGGCCCAGTGGTTTTAAGTGATTTTATCAACATCGAAGAGAATATATCTGTCCTTTGAATAACACTTTCTTTAACACCAGTTTAGCATAAGGTTATCACTTAAATATCAACAACTCCATGTCATTCTACCCACATTTATTAACTGTGCAGGCCAGGTGTGATTCTATGTTTCTTTTTCTCATGGGGAAGGTCAGTTACAAATAAATAAATTTTTTTCTTTGACATATTCAAAATTCTCTGCTCTGAAATGGTATTTCCTTAGCTCAAAGGAAAACAGGCCTTTAGGCCTCCTCACCGCTAGTTCATGGTCTGAGAAAGAAGTGAGGAAAGTCTTCATGGCTGGTTGAAGGCCTTCAAGAAATGGAGGCAAAGCTACATTCTCTCAGAGATGTGAACGGGGACATGCTGGCAGCTCCTCATTCTTTCGTAGCTGTCTCCTTATCTCTAGATAGTTGAAGAATTATTGGCCTAGGACAGCATTCCCAATTCTATTCCTAGCCTTTAGATCCTATCCTTTCACTTACTAAGGATCAGTTTCTTCAAAATTAAAGCTGTCTTTCAGTTTTCTGATTCTCCAAACTACCTAGCAACCTGCACAGATGGATGAAGCCCGTTATAGCTGCTGCAAGGTGACATGGTATCATGAGTGGGATCCCTGAAGGCAAAGTATCAAGTTCACATGAGTTGAATATACTTCTGGCATCATAGCTTTTATTTTTCTATTTGTTTTACACAGAGATGATGATAGGACATTATACATACATATGTATGCTTGAATCTTAGCTCCTGAGGAGAGACTTTCATTTTAAAGAAACATAGTCAACTCCAACAGAGCATTCCTTTAGATAATCGGTATTTTATTTCATATTGCTTTGAGGTCCCAAGTCTGGCTTTGTTATCTTGCTTGCTTCATTACTCTTAGTAACTGTGAACCATTTCCAATGGCTCCCACCCTGTGTTTATGACTTCACCTTTTATAGTGATTGCTGCCGACCTATTTGGATATCTGGTATTTGGGGCTCCAGTTTTCTGTTTCTAAGTATTTGCATAACATAATGAGATATCTTTTGAAAGGAGACTCAAGTCTGAATGCAAAATTTATTTCTGCTTCATACACAGCTTTATGCACAGAGCCTGAAGTTAGATAATAGTCTTAATAGCTCTGAACATGAAACAATGATTTTCCACAGAGGAAATGACTGGGTGAGTCTTTTCCCATACAGATGCTAAGCAACTGTTAGCTTGCCCCTGTTTTTCTCTACAACCCATCACGAAATCAAACTGGAATATTTCACATGTAATATATTGTCTGTGCCCAGAAACTTTTAGGTTTAGAGGTCATTTTGGTTTGTAGATTTTCAGATGAAGGATGTACTAGAAACTATGGACATCTCTCTGGGTACTGATTACTTCTGTGTTGAAACCACAAAGTTGGTGTATTGTAATGCTAATTTCATTTTTCAGTAAGTGACATAGATTATTTACTGAATAAAATGATTTATTCTCAAGGTGAGCATGCGTTGAAGTATATCTTAGAATTTTTCTTGAACACCAAGTCCAAAGGCCCTGACTCATTGGATTATTTCCTAATCTTCTGGTTCTTGCTGTGTCGTCCCATCCTCCAGTGGCTGTTCTAACTACTGTATGGAGTTCAGGCTTGCACATCTCTTGTCATTGATCCCATGGGTGATTCCTCAGCCCTGCCCGTTTGTCGGGCACTGAGCTATCCATTTATGTACACCCGCAAGGTGGGCACATTCACCACCTTAATTCACCTTCCTGGTAGGCATCAGACTTAAAAAGCAAACTGCACATCGGCAAGGCAATGGTCATGCTGCATTTTAAGGGATGGCTAGTAGCTGGCAAATGGAGCAAGATGAAGTAAGTTTTCTCTTATTCCAGCAGCTCAATCCAGACAGTTTGATTTCTATGTTAACAATATTCAGAATTTATAACGTGGCAGATTTCTTTCTCCAGGAAACAGCCTGTTTTGAAGAGCCATGTATTTGATCAGCAGCAAAAGGTATTTTGGACACATTGCCCTTGTGCACTCTCTCCTTCAGAAGGTGGTATAAAGCCCAGATTCTGAGCACTATTAGGATGCCAGAAACACAGATGCCTCTGATGTCTCCTTTATCCCAGGCTGCCCTTTGTCTGTCCCTACTGATTGGTAATACTAGAAAAGGAAGGCCAAAGGACTCTACTCTCTTCCCCTGGGGTGGGCAGAATGCAAAGATTGAATCACAATGTGACTTTGTATTATACTTCTTTTTCCACAAACAAAGCAAGGGCATCCTTTAGCAAAGTGTGGGAATAGACATTGGCACCTTGTGAATGTCACAGGCTCAGCTAGTGTAAAGTAAGACAACACGCTAAGTGAGGAGAGGACGTGGAGATGGCTCAGTGGGTGAGAATGCTTGCCACACAGCGTGAGGACCTAGATTCGGATCTCCAGCAACCAAGGAAAATCCCGGGGGCAGCTATATATTGTGACCTCCACCACTGTTGGAAAGGGTACAGGTACAAGGTTCACCAGGGCATCCTGGCTACCCAGCCACCTCCAGTTTCAGTGAGAGACCCGGCTGCAAAGGCATGTGGTGGAGAGTAGTAGAGGAGGCCACTTGGCCTCCGCATGTGTGCACATAGGTTCACAGGTCTGCACCCACAACATATATACATCATTCACATATGCCACACATGTGCATGCATGACTTCTTTTTTTAACTTTACAAATACTTTTCAAATTAAAATATAATTACATTATTCCTCCCTCCCGCTCCAACCCTTCTGATGCAGGCCCAACCCCCCCACACTCTCAAATTCATTACCTCTATGTCTTTAATTATTATTAAAATATACAACAAGAAGCTGGGCATGGTGGCTCATGCCTTTAACTACAGCACTTGGGAGACAGAGGCAGGCAGAACTCTGTGAGTTCAAGGCCAGCCTGGTCTACAGAGTGAGTTCCAGGACAAGGAAACACACAGAGAAACCCTGCCTTATAAAACAACAAAAAAGAAAATATACAACAATGTGTGTATAGACATGTATATATGTGTGTGCAATATATGTATATTCCTTAATATAAAAATGCAACCTGCTCAGTCTATATGAAATACTTGTATGTATATGATTTCAGGATAACCAATCTTGGGGAAGTCGATTTTTCCCACTATCAGCATTCTTTACTTGACTCTAGTTCTTTTTCCAGCATTGAGGCCCCAAGATTTTCCCCCATCTCTTGTTTGCATGTCTTTTGGTGTCATTTTTTATTGCATCTTGTTTACGTGGACTTATTGGTGAGGTTTCATGAATGTAGCTTCTCTGACCTTTTTAGCAGACACAATCCCACAGCAAACTTCCTGTTCCTCTCCTTATTACAATCTTTCCATCCCCTCTTCAGCTATGATGAGTTTCGGGTGCAGGAGTTGGATTGTAGATGTTTCCATTGTGGGACTGGGCACCGGACGATCTCTTGTTTGCTTCATTTTGGTCAGTTGTGGCTTTCTGTCTGTTTTATGGGGGTGTCTCGTTGATAAACTATACTTACCTGTGCGTAAAAGGTAAGTATTTACAATGTAGTTAAGAATTATGCTGGTTTAGAAATGTGGCAGGAATAGGTTCTTCTCCAAATCGATGTTCTAACTGGCTCTAGCTAGTTGGCTGTCTGGTGCTGTGAGAGCTTGTCCTCAGGGAGAAGATTTTCAGGTCAGATCCAGCCCAGATCCTCCAGGTCTTGGACGTGCATGACATCCTGTGCAATAGGGACTTCTCTTTAACCTCTGAGTAGCAGCCAAGGCCAGCAGCAATATGTTCTGGGGAGTCTCTTGGAGAACTTTGAACAAAGGTGCTTCTTATGCCTCATGTTGAGATTTTTGTTACATAGTCCATGGCTCTTGAAGGGAACACTGTCAGTCCTGATGGGGAAATTTCATTTAAACTATGTATATATGTGTATATACTGACTTATATGTGTTATAGGCAATTTTAGGTAGATAGATAATATGCTTCCTAATGACCTTTTGAGACATCCTTGCTGTTATTTTACCCCCTCCCTCCTTCTTCTATATTAATCTTGTTCTTTGTGTGCTCTAATGAATCCCTTTTTCCCCCATTCCCCTCTTCAAATCACATGTATCCTGCTGTTTCCCTTCCTATTGCTCCTCCCCCCACCATGATCCTTTTACTTTCCTGGTTTCTGCAGTTACTCCAGAACACATGCATGCGTTTATGGGGGGAAATATGTGATGAATATAATCCCAAATTCCAATTTATTAATATGGTTCTTCAAAGGAACATGTTAACATTTGCTATAATTGTTAGATTTCTTCTATTATTGAATACTTTATTTTAATATATAAAGGTTTTATGGATCACAGACATGAAAATTCTACACATGGTCTGACCAAGCACATTAACATAAATTGCCTATTTTTCTAGAAAGTCTTGTGTAGTGTCACTCCTAACTGAAATTCAGTACACTTGGGAATATACACCTGTCCCCCACCCCTCCCTCTGCCTATCCTTACCCTGCACCGTACTTCACAGGTAGAATTAACTTGTTTTAAAGCTTCCATGTTGTTTCCTGTTATCTAGGAACAGACATAGAACAAGAGAGGACGAGCTTCACAAATAAATCCTAGTTGTTGTAGAGCCACAAAACATCTCTTCTGGTCCTTTAAATCAAGAGGACTCCTTGTCAGAGTTCCCCTGGTGACTATTTTGTTGTCCTTGGAAAAATAGTTGCAATCTTTAGTTATCCTTGCCCTTGGTACAAATGAAGAAAATGACTTGCGAAACACTTACTGCAAATTCCAACAATATTAAGGAACAGAGCTGGTGTTTGAGTTGAGATCTGAGTCTTTTTCCCCACCCATTAAATGGAGACAAAGACTTACAGGGCCCCTTTGTGGACAAAGGGCTTCATTTCTTTGTATTGATTTAGCTTAGAAGAGGAAGTAATACGACGTTAACAATTTCTTTGTGAGACTTAAATTAAAAATTGTGTTTAGACACTCATGAATGACATTTAATTGCGTTAATGTCCACATAGAGAGACTTATTCCTTCCATAAAACCATTTCCATTGCTGTAGCCAACACATCTTTTCCCGGACAGCGTGTTTTATTTCAGACTTACGTCAGAGAGCTTGAGGGTACAGCATGGGCACTGCTCTCTGTTCAACCCCGAATACTGAAGAAAAAGAACGTCACAGAGAACTTGCTGGAGACAGGAATAAACATTGAAAAATTTTAGTGAATTACCAAAAATAATGATGATGAAGTATATAATTGGAAAATCCTATTTGAAGGAGATATTTTGCTTTTGTTATTGGTATTCTACAATTGTAGCACTGCAAAGAAAAGAAAAATAGGAAAAAAACCAACACAACTGTGGGCTGGAGAGATGGCTCAGTGAACACTAAACTGCTCTGCCACCGGACCTGGGTTCAATTCCTAGGTCCACATACAGGCTCGCTGTAGGGTGGTTTATTTTGGCTCTTTGACTCTTGAGGGCCCACCACCCAAATCCCAAATAAACCACATACATGGAGTCTTACTCTTTCTTAAGAATACCTGGCCTTAGCTTGACTTGTTTCTAGCCAATTTTCCTTAACTTAAATTATCCCACCTACCTTTTACTTCTGGGTATTTTTCTTTATTTCTGTATACCTTTCTTTATTTCTTACTTCGTGGCTTGCTGTGTAGCTGGGTGGCTGCCTCCTGGAGTTCTCCTCCTTGTCCTGCTTCTCAATCTCTCCTCCCGAATTTCTCCCCCATTTTATTCTCTCTGCCTGACATTCTCGCCTTACTATTGGCCATTCAGGTCTTTATTAGACCAATCAGGTGTTTTAGACAGGCAAAGTAACACAGCTTCACAGAATTAAACAAGTGCAACATAAAAGAATGCAACACATCTTTTCATCATTAAACAAATGTTCCACAGTGTAAGCAAATGTAACCCATCTTAAAATCATTCTCTACAACTGCTCACAACCATCTGTAACTCCAGTGTATGGGGGCCAGCACCTTCTTTTGGCCACCAGATACCTAAGTGGTACACATACATACATGGAGGTAAGACACTCCTACACTTAAAATTTAGAATGGATTTTTAAAAAGAGGCACAGGTGTATTTCCCTTACTACATGATCCATCGACATAACTCTGTGTACCAGATTCACTTATCCCTGCCTTAGATGGTATCACTCATTAGCCCTGTGACTTTCTCTAAGCACTGTACATTATATTTGCTCTCTCTGCTTTACTGTATTGTGGGGCAGTAATGTGTGCCTTAAAGGAATGGCATGGAGGTTAACTTTAAAATATTCAGTCAAATGAGTCTTCTATTGTGAACTGACAATTATATATATAAAGATTTATTCATACTATATACATATATTTATTTACATATAAACATGTTTATATGTGTAATACAGGTATATACTATATATAATCAAATTATGTTATCTACATGTCTAAAAATTTCTAAATGAGACCCCTTATTTATATTACTGATATACATTAGTAAAAGCCCAAAAATGTAAATGTGCACATTCATATTATTGCATGTTTTTCAGAGTATTTATCAAACATTTTCTTTATAAAGAAAATTCCCTTGTATTCTTAGTCATGTTTGCCATGCAAATAGCTGTATAGTAACTTCTTTCTTTCAGATAGGAATGAGCTTGCTGCATTGTAGATATTTCAGATGCTTGGGGTGCTGAATTATTTACCATGGTTTTATAGAATGCTGAAAGTGTTGCATTTTATGTTTGACATTTATGGAGTGCATATGTTACTGCTGACTTAACAAAACAATGATGTCCAAAATACATTGAATGACACTATGCCAGAGTTCAGGGCATATAATTCAAAATGTCTAGTTAGAAAAAAAAGTTCCAAGGCGTGTTTTTGCAACTTTACAAGAGAATGAATATATGTTTGCCACAAAAACAAATTTCATGACTCTACTTCTAGTTCCTCTGCCAAAAATGAAAATACATGAATCAGGTGAGGCTGCTTTACAATGAGAAGTGAATTAGCATTTCATCCACGAAACAGATACCTTGTACCATTCACATGCTGCCATACAAGAGCATTTTAAAGAACTTTGAAATCTAGCTCTCAACTTGATCTTTCTGTCCTGTGGTGGACTAATGTGTGTCATCTCTTCAGCAACAGGATCTTGGTGAGCAACCAAGAGCGATAGCCTGAACTATTTTAGGGGCCTTTGGGATATTCCTCACAAACAACTCTAGGGGAGATGTTCTATACTTGCACTAGACTTTTTATTTGGCAACCTACAGCTTCTAGGAAGAACATTATTCCTTGTGTAGGGCAGTTCTAGTTGAACTCCTTTACATACACACATTTATACACACGTGCGCACGCACATTCCTACACATGCATGCGCACACAAACACCACTCCCAATTCCCTCCTCTGCCTTTCCTTCCCACCCCTTTCTCCAGCTAACCCTTCCCCTATTATTTCCCCTTCTCCTTGTTATCTGTACCTCCCCTCAGTTAACACCCTCCACATGCACACACACACACACACACACACAAGCACACACATGTGTACATACACACACCAACACATACTCTAGTGTTCCAGTTCTAGTTCTCTGGATTCTACGGGTGCTCATTTAAACACACAAGTCCACAGATTGCAACATTTGTCTCTTTGATCTGGGTTATCTCACTCAGGAAGCTGCTGTGTGAGGGTTCTCCGGTGGGAGATCATCAATAGTCTTCACCCAGCTGTGAATCTTATAAACTACAATATTAAACTGCATGTCAAGATGCATGCATGGGATGAGATCAATCAAATCTTTTCTAATTGAATTTAGAGCCCATTTTATAGGCAGGCCTCACAGTTAAATCTACATCCTGCTCAATGAACATAGTATCAAATGGCTCTAAGCTCATTTCCCTGTGCTGCTAGGTTAGGTTGGATCCCAGCTGTTATCCGAGAAATTTCTTCGTGCAGTGGACACTTGTTATCCAGGAACTCACAACTAATCAAAGTGTGGAGAATAAGTTTAGTGACATGATCAACCACAGATGGAACATCTATATTGCTGCCTCCCCTGACCGACCATTGTGGAAGAGGACAAGGAAAAGCTATAGAAACTTGAGGTCAGGGAGGACCGGGACCGAACAATGTCTTCTGATCATAACAGGACTGCTGCATCCTTGAACTCAGTCAGCCTGGAAGCATGGAGGAGGAGGGGCTCGTAAGCCCCAGCGGCTAAGTGCAGAGCTGTTGAAAGTTCATGGTTTCTGGGGAGGATATGTTTTCTTTAAGGGTTTGGAACTGGGTAAATTGTTCACATTTGTGGATAGCCTTATACCTCTGAGTATATGAGCAACACAAATTGAACTTACTGAACTACTTTTTTAGGAGGGGTGCAAGAAAGTCAGAGGCAATAAGGAGATAGGTGGTAGATAATAGGTGATAAGGTTAGGAATCGGGTTATTATAATTAAAATACATTGTCTATAATTCTCAAAGAATAAATTGAAAAAGTATATTTTTTTAAAAAATAAGAATGTTACGTACCGTCTATTAAGTGGAAGATTTTAATCTCTCCTTATTTCCAAATGCCAATATTACTGTTTCATTCAATGACCCCTTGGACTTACAATGGTACTTGAGTACTCTCATTCTTCCTGATAATAGGACAAAGAAAGTGACCAATAGATAGAGGTCTCGGATGAGAGATTATACTGTAAGAAGCTACTGCTCCTGGTGGTCACAGGATTTATGAAATCGAGTTTTAAAAAAGTTGGTTACCCTTATACTATTCAGGTCACTATTGTACTCATGGACATACCTTGCCAACCATTACTATAGCTCCACAGGGCTCTCACCTATGTAACACTGTTGGTGAGTTCTCCCCCAGCAGCCTACATAGCTCCTTCTGGTGTGAAGAAAGTAGGAAGCTTCTTGATCAGTACCAACTTGATTACTCCAAGTCCTGTGACCAAAATGTATAGTTACTGTCTTCAGCAATAGAGTTTTGATATCAAATTATGGTAGGCAACCAAAAGCAGTGGTAATAGCCTGTACTGTTTTGGGGGTACCTGGGACACTTGTGATCAACAACTCAAAGCTAGGTATTCCAGACCTGGCAGTGGGCTTTCATGTGGTGTCCTGTGGCTTCTGGGAGGGTTATTATCTGTGGCATCAATTTAACTCTGTTATGTGAGAAAAAAAATGTGTGTGTATGTGTTTGGAGCTTATAAAATATGCTAATTTCTGTATGACTATTCCAGACAATCTTAGTGTTATTTATTCATCCTTCCTCCAGAAAGGTGTGCTCACAAATTTCAGTAATAAGTGAAAAAGCCAACAGAAAAATAACTGAAAGCTGAAATTATCCAAAATAAAATGAAAAGGAAAAAAGAAGAAATCTGAAAAAGAATTTAAAATAACTATATTTAAGGTGAATCAAGTTAATAATAAAATAAATCAAAATTTGAAATTATGTGTTTACTGGAGTAATTCATAAACTTCATTAGCTACATTTTGTTGATATACAACAGGAGGAAAATTTATTCTATACCAATCTGTGGCTAGGTGTTGGTGGAGGCTGTTCATTCGATCCCGGATGCTCAGACCTGAAATAATCACACAGAAACTATATTACTTGCAACACTGCTTGGCCAATGACTCTAGCGTATTCCTAACTAGCTCTTACATCTTAAATTAACCCATTTCTATTAATCTGTTTATTGTCACAATGCTGTGGCTTACCGGCTAAAGTTCTGGGCATCCATCTCGTCCAGTGGCTTGATGGCGTCTCTCTGACTCTGCCTACTTTCTCCCAGCATTCAGTTTAGTTTTTCTTGCCTAGCTCTATTCTGCCTTATCACAGGCCAAATCAGATTCTTTAACCAGTAAAAGCAACATATATACAGAAGAGCTTCCAACATCATCTCCCCTTTCCTATCTAAATAAAAAGGAAGGTTTTAACTTTAACAAAGTAAAATTACTTATAACAAAACAGGTATCAAGCAAGACTTATGGTTGCAATACCTATATCTATTTTATCTTTTATCATAACTAAGGAAAACTATAATTATCTATTCTTCAACTCCACCAAAGACCACAGAAGGATATAATATTACCTAAGTAAACAGGAAGTACACCATAAGCAAGTTCCAAAACTCTAGAATTGACAGAGATATCTTGCTTCCTGGACAGTCGCCCAAAGTTGTAAGGAGGTCACTTGTTTGTTTCCCAGCTGTCTGGCAGCTCAGATGCAAAATAATCATGCAGAAACTATATTAATTAAATCACTGCT